>CAUYLG010031914.1:0-13187 GCA_963573385.1 Cacajao melanocephalus
GCCTTGTTCTCTTGCTGCTGAGGAGCTGCGATCCCCTGTAGGAGGAGAGGCATTCTGATTTCGGGTGTTCTCAGCCTTTTTGCACTGGTTTCTTCCCATTTTTGTGGATTTATCCACCTGTCATCTTTGTAATTGCCAACTTTCAGATTGGGTCTGAGTGATCGTCTGGCTTGTTGGTGATGAGTTTTTTTCTGTTTCTTAGTTTTCCTTTGGCAGATGCCCCTTTCCCACTGAGCTTGGCTTTCCCGGGTTCAGCTGTGCTTACTGTGAAACTCTCAGTCCTCAGCGCTTCCAATTGCTGTTCTCCTTGTGGGGATGGGACCAGCCGAACCCGACTCAAAGGGCCCCCAGCTGCATATACTCCACACCTAGAAGCACTGCAAAACAGCTGCGCCGGCCAAAAAAGTCGCGCTGGTGATCCGTGTGGCTCCTCCGCTGGGAATCTCCCAGTTTGTGGTCCACAGAAATTTGTCTGAAAGTGCGGCGTCCACTCGCTCTCTGCCTTTCTCTGGGAGCTGCAATCCTGAGCTGTTGTTAATTGGCCATCTTGGATCTCTCCTATCTTCAGCATTTTAATGTTGCTACAGGTTTCTTAAAAACTCTTATAGTACTCCTGTAGAAATGACCTTCTTCAGAATGATTTTGTGAGAGTATTCTCTTCATTCAGGTTGTCTTTATACTATTAAAATGCACTATCAGTATGTTTTCCTGATAAGTGACCTGATGAAATTGATATTAGTAGCTTGAAGCAATACTCTTAAAGTTGGTGTACAGAGAAGAACAGAGCACAATCCACGTTTCAGAATATTCTTATAGCCCAGCCATTTATCTATGATTGACTTCCATGAGAAATTCCAATTTCCTTATAGTGAATCTCTTTTTACTTAAGCTTCTTCTTGCTGAATTTGCAATTAAAAGCATTCTAACTAACCTGCCTTTAAATCATTCTCCCCTCTGTTGCTGTCATTAGTTATCAAAAACGCAAATAAGACTGTGTTACTGCCTCCCTATTTAAAACAATTTAGGCCAATGCCTGTGCTTAAAGTTCATGAATCCATGCTACCTACCTCTAAAAGGGATTCTTTGCTGTGTATCTATATTAAAATTAAGTGCAGCTGAACTAGTTGTGGTTCACTGAACACATTGTACTATTGAGTTTTCCACAGCTTTGTTGATATTCTTCTTTTTCCTCTTACTCTATTTTATGTGTTTGTTGTCCCTCGTCTGTCAGCCTTTCATTTATTCATTTAACATATATTTAATTCATACCACTTTGTACCAAGTAACATGCAAGCTATTGGTACTACTATGTCAAAAGATCTACATGGTTCTTCTCCTCATGGACCGTCTAGTCTAGCTAAGAAGACAGATGTTGAAGACAAAATGACGAGGGTGCTGAGTTGTGAGGGTGCAGAGAATAGAGGGGGTAACAGTAGATACAGTAAGAACAGTTTGCAGACGGCTTTAGAAGTCCAAGCAAGGGATGACAGAAGTGTGACCTGTGGTGCTGGCAGAGGGGCGAGATGGTTTTTTAGACAGAATCATCAGATGGTTTTGAAGGCAGACTTTGGCTGAGCGGGGAAGAGTGAGACGTTATGCCCAGGTTTCTAGCTTGTGCAAGTGCATGGATATTAATGCCAACCTCTGAAACAGAAGACACCAAAGAAGACACACAGTTTGAAGGAAGATGTGTTCAGGTGGTATTTTGAGTAGGCAGATGGGTCCATGACTCTGGAGCTTGGAAGACACCCAAAATTTCCAGGTTGTGCTGAGTCTTTCTCCTCTGTGCTTTGCTCTCCCGCAGTGATCCTGCTATGGCTAATACACCTTTATTTTGGTATTCCAACAGTTAGGACAGATAGAAACTGAATGCGGTAAATTCTCAGTCATAATCAGTTTAATGAAGGAATTTAGATGTCTAGAGAAATTTGTTAACCTTGAATTTAAAAATGAAAGGCTGTGCTAGAATTATGCAATTTGTTTATGCTCATTGAAATCCAGGTATAATTGGAGCAGTCGTGGTTTTCATGAACAAGGCAATTCATTTTTAAGTTTACTTGAATTTTCATGCAAATCTGCAAATGATTTATTTGTATTTTAAAAGAAGCTGTTATATAAATATATTCAACAGAGTACAGGAGTTCAGAAAATGCTGACAAATATAAATGTATTTATTAAGCAAGATGTATTCCTTTATTTTAAAATAAAAATTTGAGCTACAATTAGAGATAAATTGACTTCTGCTGTGACTCTCTTTACTAAGGCTGTAGTAGTTTATGAGGTCTTGTGTAACAAACTGGCACATAACCATAACTATTCCCAAAACACTTTCATAAAGAAATATACATCACTGAAAAGAACCATAGATATTTAGGAGAAATGATGGTTCAGACTAGATGCAAATAATTTTATTCTCTGCTTGAAAAAAACAGACAGCGAGAGAGAGAGAGAGACGGAGAGGGAGAGAGAGAAAGAAAAGAAAGAAAGAAGAGAGAGAGGGAAAGAACAAGAAAGAACAGAATTTAAAAAATAGTAGAGGAGCAAGGTTCATATGAGACTTGGCTGGTAATCTTAGGCAGGCAGCTACATCTCTTTCTACCTCTATTATTCAATGGTATGAGGAATGACATAATATTCACTGTTAAATATATAGTCATAATTATTAAACTGTCAGCTAAGTATTTTTAGTATTCTTAAGTAAAAATATTTAGGTTCAGTTAATTAAAAAGAAATTGCTTTATAGTGGTTTTTTACTGAACTATTTCCAACACTGAAGCCAGGTCATTTGCAGAAACAGGTCTGAATGCTTAAACTGTGTAATTACTTTTACAAGTATTAACAATGGTAGTATATTTTTGAATTATTTATGGATAGAAAGAGAAGCAGAAGGTGATAAAGAGAAAATTAGAGAATGGAATAAAAAGAGAATAAAGGATAATATACGGAGAGAGTGAGAAAATAAGCCAATATATACTAAAACATCCATATGTGAACAACCCTGATAGATGTCCCCAAATGTACATATATACATTTAGATTTTAAATATATATTGTCCAGGAATAGAATGGAGTCCTCAAAAATAGAACAAATGTTAATTTTCATAGCCTGGCTAATCTTTGTTAAAAGCTACTAATAATGCTGTTTTCTATACATTCTCTAATGAACAGGACTCTAAAGAGGAAGGATTGGCAATCTGAATAAATAAAGGTGACAAACTGGGTTATATGAGCGATTTTAAAAAAGTTTTTGGGATCACATTGCAAAATAAGTTAAAATATTAGATGATCTAAGAGATTATCTTTACTGAAGGGGAAATGAATTTTCTGTGTTCAGTAATTTCTTTTTAGAGCCTCTAGAAAGTCAGGAAAAGGCAGAACAATGGCTGACCAAAGAGATCCACACCCTAATCCCTGCAACCTGTAATTCTGTTATGTAACCTAGCAAGGGGGAATTGAGGTTGCAGATAAAATTAATCAGTTTATAGGAATTTTATTGGCTTAGTAGGGTGGTCTTAATGTTATCACAAAGGTCCTTTAAGTTCAGAAGAATCAGGCAGAAAGTCAGAGTGAGAGAAAGAAATGTGAGAAGGAAAGCAGAGCTTGGAGTGATAGGATTGCTGACTTTGAAGATGGAAGGGGTCTGTGAGCCAAGAAATGCAGGCACCTCCTAGAAGCTGGAAAGGTCAAAAAAATGGAAAGGAGTATTAAAATCTCTAACTCTAATTGAGGATTTCAGCATTTTTCCTTATAGTTTTTAATCTATTGTGTTTTTGCTTCTTGAAATTTGAAGCTCTGTTATTATACACATAGAGATTTGTAATGATTATCTTTCTGATAAGTTATTCCCTTTATCAGTATGTCCTCCTTCATCTATGATAATACTTTGTCTAGAAATCTATTTTGTCTAATGCTGTTAGTCTGGTGCAAAAGTAATTGTGGTTTTTGCCATTAAAACCATATTTTTATTTATTAGTTTTGTCATTACTTTTAATGGTAAAAACCATTTTGCACCAACCAAAAAAACTTTTGCACTAACCTTATAGTATAGCCATGACAATTTTCTCATACTTAATGTAATGGTACATCTTTTTACATATTTTTACTTTCAATCTAGTTGTGTCTTTGTGTTTAAAGTGAATCTCTTGAAAAGATCATTCAAATTTGCTCGTTTTATCAAGACATAATCTTGGAGTGTTTAGTTCATTTATGTTTAATGTTCTTATTGGTATGATTGGTTTTGAATGTACATTCTTACTATTTTTTTAATATATTTGCTTTCCACTTTTTTCTTCTGTGTTTTGTTCCTTTTTTGTTCATTTCCTGACTCTCATCTCAGTTGAATATTTTTATTGTTTTATTTTAGCATTTGTGATTTTTAAGCTATTAATTTTGTTAAAATGTAATAGTTTCTCTAGGGCTAATAATAATATTCATCTTCAATATTCCAAAGTTTATTGGTTTTTCGTCCTACACGTTTCACTTTCTATTTTATACCTGAAAATTTTTTCTTCACATTTTCACATCTCATATGTCATATTTTTATATCACATTTCCTGCATTTAAAAAGCTTACAACAGTATAATATCATTTACCAGTCTTATTCTTTGTACTGTTTTTTAAATACTTTGTGTTTATTCCAGCTTTATAAACTTTTCTTTCAAAGCTATTCGTTTTGCTTAAAGTTTTTTTAGCACTGTAAACATGTTTTTTTATTATCTTCTGTTAAGGGGTTGGCAGTCAATCTTTTCATTGCTGTCCTGAATGCAGTATTTTTTTTTCCTCTGGTTGCTTTTAAGATGATTAGTTTGTCTTTGGTTTTCAGTGATTATCCTAGGACATGCATTGTATGATTCTCTTTATATCTGTCTTGATAAGAGTTTATTGAGCTTCTCATAAGTCAAATTTGTGAAATGTCCAAACATTATTTCTTCCTGCTCTGTTCTTACTGTCTTCTCTTTAACACTTTAATTACACATATTCCCAATGTTGTGTTAGACCACTTGATATTATCCCACAGGTGCCTGCTTAATTTCTTCAATCTTTGTTGTCTCTGTTCTTCAGTTGGAATAGTTCTTATTCATTAGTCTCAAGTTTATTGCTCTTCTGATGTCCCCAATTTTATTCAATAAGTTTAGCATTTTTCATTTCAGAATTTCCATTTTATTTTAATTTATATTTTCTATTTTGCTGCTGATATTCCCTATCTATTCACCTAAGACTATATTTACTTTTAATTCTTCCAACAGATTATCTTTTAAACTTTTCGCTTTATAAATAAAAGCTGCTTTTAATCTTTGTCTAGTACATATTGTGTTTGCACCATCTCAGAGTTGGTTTCTGTTGACTGATTATTCTCTGAACCATGAATGACTTTGTTTGTTTCTTTACAAGTACAGAAATTTTGTTTACTATACAGTAGACATTGTTAAAGATGTATTACAAAGACTCTGTATTCTGTTATTTTACTGTAAAAAATTTTACTTTTGTTTTTATTGACACTTCAGTTACTGGTTAATCATCTTGAACCTGTGTGAGCTAGGTTTGTCTTTTCTTAGGGCAGTTGCGTGGAGGGCACGCAGTGGTTCTCAAGGCCCTCTAACTTTTGGAGGATTCAACCTCCAAACTCAATCTCCTATAGCTCTTATAAGGACTTAGATTTTAGACACTGTAAGGGTGAATCGACAAAAGGCCTTTCTCTATTAGTGTATTAAGGTGTAGTCTTCCAAGGTGTAGTCTTTCTGGAGTCTTAGCTGGATACTTGGGTGTGAAAAAGCTTGTAATGAGGTCTCTCCACTCCAGATGGATAGGAGTGCCAATGTCTTTTAGCACCATCTGACTTCTAGTCTCTGTTTTTTATTCTCAACAACTTAGTAACCACTTTTGGGCAAGCCTCATATACCATATATATATATATAATTTTTTTTAAGAAGCAGAATTACTGAGGTATAATTTAAATACGATAACATTCATCTGTTTAAAGTACAAAATTCAATGGGTTTTGGTGTGTTTGCAGATTTGGGAATCATTACCATGTTAATTTTAGAACATTTTCATTACCCCTGAAAAGAAATCCCATAGTTCCCCCTTTTGGCATGACAGTATGAGGAACTTCATGGACTTGTTCTCTAGTGAAATGGGTGAAAATTATCTTAAAAAGAATCATTTCCATTCTCTGGAAATGGTTTTAGGGTCATATAGCAAATGAAGAAGCATTTACTTAAGGAAATCTACCACACTTGGTAACAAAAGTAAATCTGTAATATTTGAACCAAGATCCGCTCATTTATTTCTTGCCTCTCAGCTCAGCAAGACAGATACAACTAAGAGAACAGGGCTCTGTTTACCCCCATCTCTTAACGGAGGGCTGTCTTCCCAAGATGGGCAGCATGACAGCCTTTCTCCTCCTGCCCTCACCTACCTTTGCTGAGGCTAAGTTCCTGGTGAGTGTGGCCAAGAAGTCAGTGTTCTATTTTGTCCAGCCCTGGCTGATAGGATGTAGGTTCAACCTTGGGCATGGCACTGCTGGGAATATTTAAATCCTGATTGCTCTTGCATTGGCTTGCGGGCAGGGTTTCTAAGTCAAGAGACGTAAGCCAAGGAGTCCTGGGGCTGATGCTTTCCCCCTCCACTGAGTACTTATGTCTAAAGTGACGGGGTCCCCTAGAGAGAAGCGACATTGTGCCCACCGGCAGACAGCACTAGACCAACATCTCAAAGACTTTATCAGGTAGGAGAAGCATGCTCTAGCATAGAGAGCTCTGAATCTCTCCCACGAAAAACTTACTTCATTTACAACAAAAAAGTAGTGAAGGTTGTGGTGAAAGGCAATGGGGGAAGGGGGCTGATGGATTCATTGGAGATATAGTCTAAACTGTAGTGTGGCTAGATTGCTGGAAAGGAATAGGGATAGATAAAGCTGTGAGGAGGCCCCCTGGGGTCAGAACAAATCTCCAACACTGGCCTCAGGGGCTATCACTTCCAAGGAGGTCAAATTTGATGATATCAGTGTGTGAAGCAATTTATGTCACAGGACATTGATGAAAACAATAGAACAATCAACACACAATTAGTATAGATTTATAGCTGACACTTTATACTTTTTTTTAAAAAATTTAATATCCAGGATACATGTGCAGAACATGCAGGTTTGTTACATAGGTAAATGTGTGCCATGGTGGTTTGCTGCACCTATCAACCTGTCATCTAGGTGTTAAGCCCTGAATGTATTAGCCATTTGTCCTGATGCTCTTTATCCTTGCCCTCCGTGGCAGGCCCCGGTTGTGTTGTTCCCCTCCCTGTGTACATGTGTTCTCATTGTTCAGATCCCACTTATGAGTGAGAACGTGTGGTATATGGTTTTCTCTTCCTGTGTTAGTTTGCTGAGGATGATGGCTTCCAGCATCATCCATGACCCTGCAAAGGACATGATCTGATTCTTTTTTTGTGGCTGTATAGTATTCCATGGGTAAATGTACCACCTTTTCTTTATCCAGTCTATTGCTGATGGGTATTTGGGTTGGTTCCATGTCTTTGCTATTGTTAATAATGCTGCCATAAACATATGTGGGTGTATATGTTTATAATAGAATGATTTATATTTCTTTGGGTATATATCTAGTAATGGAATTGCTGGGTCAAACGGTATTTCTGGTTCTAGATTCTTGAGGAATCGCTACACTGTCTTTCACAGTGTTTGAACTGATTTACATTTTCACCAACAGTGTAAAAGTGTTCCTATTTCTCCACAGCCTTGCCAGCGTCTGTTGTTTCTTGACCATTTAATAATTGCCATTCTGACTGGTGTGAGATGATAATTCACTGTGGTTTCGATTTGCATTTCTCTAATGATCAGAAACTTTGCACTTCTTATTTTATGATTAAATTTTTAGAACAAACTAAGAAATCTAAATTCTTAGATGATTAGAGGTAATCTTCATGACCTCAAATTTGGCAATGGATTTTTAGATATAATACCAAAAGAATGAACATCAGACAAAAATAGAAAAATGGTCTTCATCACAATTAAAACTTTGTGCTTCATGGATAGTATCAAGAAAGTGAAATGACAACCCATGAATAAGAGAAAATATTTGCAAGTCATGTATATGATAAATGCCTCATAGCCAGAAGAGAGAACTCTTATAACTCAATAATATAAAAGACAATCAAAAATTTTATATAGGCAAAGGATATGAATAGACATTTTTCTATGGAAGATACACAAATCCAATAGGCACATGGAAGACTTTGACCTCATTAGAGGTAAAGAAACGCAAAGCAAAACCAAAATGAGGTGCTGCTTTATACCTACTAGAATGACTACAATCTCAAAGTCATATATTAAGTCCTCCATAGTATTCTGAGCACATTTCCTGCTCCCATGCAGATTATTTTCCTCTAATACTCTGTTCTGCAAATTCCATTTGTTTTACCTGCCCTAAACTCCTCTGCCTCCTCAGCTCAGTGAGACCATTTGCTATGCTTGGATTCCAGCTTGGTAAACTGAGGTCAAGATGTTTTTGACAAATAGCCAGGGCAACTTCAGGGCTCACTTTATGAATTTCCTTATGCACAGAAATCTCAAACTTACATCGTCTGCTGTCCAATACATGAAAGCAGGTACCTCCTCAATGGTTTCTTATGGAAAAAAACTCCAGTATGGCACATACCTAAAAGAGGAAATATTCTACATGTACAAAATTAAAACATACCTAAAATATGTCTAAAATTTGCCTATAAAAATGAATAGTAGTAATGAAGCAATTATCTAAGAATAAATTTAACTAGCATATTTTATTCTAAAATTTAAAAATAACTGGACTTCAATTTTTAAACATTTCTACTAAACTGTAAGCTTCACAGTAATTTTTCTTTCTTTCCTTTCTTCCTATTTTTCCCTTTTTTTCTCTTTTGCCCTGGAAGTCAATTACAATGCTTAGATCACAAATTAGTATTAGTACTGGAAAGATTAAGTGATTGAAAATGCCAGCTAAATTGTTCTGTAATTTTATGGAAATGAACAAAATAATGAAGTATTTGAAGTAATTGACTTTACAGCAGCCTTTAAAATCCCATTATTTCTTGCTTTGTTTGGACAGTAGATTTTACTCATCTTGCCTCTGAACATCAGATATAAACCATTATGTGAATAACATCATCAGTTTATCATTTAAATTATTTAGTTTTTATCTATTTCAGTTAACATTTCACTATTTTAATAGTCTTAGGTTTTCTAGTGGTTTTAGTCAATGCAATTAGTGCTTATTTGGGGTTTAAGCTTCCTATTATTTTTGTGTATCCTTTTCTATTTCTGGGTTGACATTTACTTTCTAGGATTATTCACATGCAAAATGAGATTTGTAGTCTGCACAGAGATATGTCTGAACTGATTAGGTTAGTTCAATACAGTCTTTTAGAGAAAAACAAGATCTTTCAGATAGCCTAATTAGCACTTGCAACATTAAAAGGGAATTAAAAAAAATTAAACCATACAATACAGATGCTGCTAGATTTACAGTGGGGTTGCATGCCCATAAACCCATCATAAGTTGAAAATGTATTTAATACTCTGATAAGCCCAATCTAAAGTTCAAAAGTCATTAAGCTGAACCACTGCAAGTTAGGAACAACCTGTACTATCAAGTTTTTTTCTCGTTTCTTTTCTCATTCTTGATATCCCAGAGTTTAATTTGTATCATTTAAGGCTTTTTTAAAATTGAATTGATTGGATAGCTGTCAAATTGCTACCCCATTCAAAGAATCATCTGAAATACAGATGCTCTTTAACTTACAAGGGGGCTGTGTCCCAATAACCCCATCAAAAGTTGAAAACATTTGAAGTCAAAAGTGTGTTTTTAACTTAATGATATCTTCAACTTATGATAAGTTTAATAGAGTTACAACACTGTCTTATGCTGAAGAACATACTGAGTATGTATAGCGTTCATATCATCACAGTTGAAAAATTGTAAGTCAAACCATTGCATAATAAGTCAGGGACCGTCTGTATTCAAATGTGTGAATGAGATAGAGAGAAAGGGATCTGGTGAACTTACAGTCTGATAATAAAGAATGTATTATGAATAATGTGCTTCTATGCTTATACCACATGCCTAGGATTAGGGAAAGTTATGTTCAAAAAGAGTGAGGCTTGTTATTTTACTTCTTCCTCTGACTTATATCAGTCAACATTTGCAGAATCCAAAGATTTAACAAACTGTGTGATGCCATACCTGTATTCTGATTTGGCTGAGCATAAAAAGAATAAGTAAAGGAAAGTTGTTTTCTAATAACAGAAAAATTGTTTTTACTCTCGTTCTATTTCTAATTCAGTTACTTCCTTTAAAAAGTGGAACCTCTGTTGATTCCGTCATAGAAAGTACACACGATTTTCATTTCAAATGTGAATACTTTAAACGAAAAGTTAATAATCAATGATGATAAATAACTTTATAAACCTTTGTCTTTTTTATTCAAGGTATTGCCATATGAGTTCTATATGATGATGCACTCAGGAAAAGGAATCTAAATATAAAAAGCTATAGTGTAGTAAAAATATTGGCTATTTCTGGTATTCTATGTATTATTTACTGTTTGTGATCTTACTTCAGAGATTTGGGATTCTATTTCATTTCCACAGAAAATTTGATATAAAGTCATTGCTCTCAACATACTCTGTCATTTGACAATATGAATGGATATAGATGAGAGCTAATACCACCAACAATTCTCATACACATCAATATTCCTTTACAATCAACAAATCACTTTCCTATACTTTTTATTTTATTTCCTTTGCACAGGAATCCTATGCATTAGTAGTCAGGATATTGTAAATTCGTATTATAAGGAAGCTGAAGCTCAGACAGTACCAATGGTAACTTGAAACTCTTTGGAATTAGAACATAGTACCTGACTCCAAGACCACAGCATTTCCCACCAGTTGGACTAATCCAGATCATCACTAGTGGTAGATTAGGTAGATATCTTTCTACTGGTGGAGTAAATAATCTCTTTGAAAAAACAGTGAAAAAGAAACTTTGGTTTTGGAGAAAGATTTGTATGCAAGCTCCACCAATAACATTAATTATATATAAAATAGATTTAATGATAACAGATTAATGGTTAATTTATTCAAAGCACCTAGCTAAGTACAAAAAAATCAATTCAAAACACATACATATAATATAACTTGTGGATTTTTTTTGAATGCATCAGTTTTCTCAATCATGGCTGATTTATGAACAGTGAGTTAAATCTTTGGATTCTACAAATGTTGACTAATGTCAAAAATCAGAGGAAGAGGTAAAATAACAAGCCTCACCATTTTTCAAATGTTATTCTTTATAATCTGCAGTCACATGGAATAAGCATAGTAATATTGTTTATATCATATTCTTTATTATTTTATTCTAGTAATATGACTAACATAACAAATTCATTCATTTATTCATTCAAATAAGTTATTATTGATCCAGGCACTGTTCTAAGTGTTTAGGTTAAGACAGAAAACACAGACAAAAATATTTGACCTCATGGAGCACAATTTTAGTGGGATAGAATGGGTAATAACTATATTTTAATAAACAAGTAATGTTAGGTAGCTGATTATTGTTTTCTGATACAAAAGTTTTAGTGGAACCTCTTTATTACACCTATAGAAATCAGAGGTGCCCATTTCCTTCTCAATTATGTGTACCACAACTGTCCTGGTAGTCACAGGCTTTTAGTAGATATAATCATATACATTTTTTAAAAATAAATTTTATTGTATATGTTTGAGGCATACAACATAATGTTATGGGATACATATACAGTAATTTTAAATTCTAAGGATAAACGAATCACTGTTGCCTTTGGGAAATTGTTTTATAGTGAGCTTCCCATACTAAGACAATTTGTTTTTTAAAGTCATATGCCATTATTATCACGAAGTCACTGAGTACCACAGAGAATTAGATCTGTGATTATTCTATATTTATTTTTACCCTTCTAGTCAATAAACAACATTTCTAAATCACAAAAATAAAAAATGGAACAGCTATGGGCAAAAAAGCTGAACAACAGCAACAAAAACCAAACCAATCCTACATTTAGCAGCTTATAGAAAAACAGGGACTAACTATGGAAAGCATATAAACATTGGATGAAGCAACTTTTTATTGGAGGGTGGTGTGCTGAAAGAGAAAAAATAACAATGACCATTTTTCTTTATTACTTTTTTCTCTACTTCATCTCTCATGTTGCCTTCATGATGTTTTGCCTAAGATGTACACAATGTTTAAAATTTAATTTTTTTCTAAGGAATAATGATTATCTAAAGAAGAATGGTTGTTATCATATATACAAGTAATTCTTACTAAGGTGATTAATGATTTATAATGTAATGTGAGAAATGGTGAGGATTATTTTTCCAATAGACTTTTCTTCTTTCTTTTTTTTTTTTGAGATGAAGTCTTGTTCTGTTGCCCAGGCTGGAGTGCAATGATGCAATCTCCGCCTCCCAGGTTCAAGCGATTCTCCTGCCTCAGCCTCTCAAGTAGCTGGGATTATGGGCACCTGCCACTACACCCAGATAAATTATATATATATACACATATAATATATATATATATATATACACACACACATATATATGTGTGTATATATACATATATACATACATATATACACATATATATAATATATGTGTGTATATATACATATGCATATACTATATATATGTGTATATATACATATACATACACAATATGTGTATATATATATACATATATACATACACAATATATATACGTATATACATATATATACGTATATATATGTATATATATATACGTATATATATGTGTATATATATATATACGTGTATATATATATATAATTTATCTGGGTGTAGTGGTGGGTGCCTGTATATATATATATATATATATATATATATATACACACACACACACACACACACATATATACACACACATACACTTATATATATATACATATATATATATATATGTGTATATATATATATATATATATTTTTTTTAGTAGAGACAGGGTCTCACCATGTTGACCAGGCTGGTCTCAAACTCCTGATCTCAGTTGATCAAACCGCTTTGGCCTCCCAAAGTGCTGGGATTACAGGCATGAGCCACTGTGCCTGGCCCAGACTTGTCTTTTAATTTTCAACTT
>CAUYLG010031915.1:0-23355 GCA_963573385.1 Cacajao melanocephalus
GGGGAGAGATAGCATGGGAAGAAAAGCCAGATATAGGTGAAGGGGAGGAAAGCAGCAAATCACACTGCCATGTGTGTACCTATGCAACAATCTTGCATGTTCTTCACATGTACCCCAAAACATAAAATACAATAAAAAAAAAAAGAAAAAGAAAAAAAAAAACTTGTGTTTGCTTCATGTAGTTCTTGTGCTGTGTTTTTCAACTCCATCAAGTTGTTTATGTTCTTCTCTAAGCTGGTTATTCTAGTTAACATTTCATCTAACATTTTTCAAGGTTTTTAGTTTCTTTGCATTGGGTTAGAACATGTTCCTTTAGCTCAGAAAAGTTTGTTATTACCCACCTTCTGAAGCCTGTCAATTCTTAACACTCTTTCTCGGTCATGTTGTTTTCCTGTGTTGATGAGGAGTTGTGATCCCTTGAAGGAGAAGAGGCATTCTGGTCTTTGATGGTTTCATCTTTTTTGCACGTTTTTTTTTTTTCCCCATCTTCATGGATTTATCTGGCTCTGGTCTCAGGCAGCTGCTTGAAGAGGTTGCTTGTCTGCCTGTCAAGGCACTACTGGGTTTCCAGGGACTCCTTCAGGTTACTAGGTAGGCTTCCTAGGTCTTTTTTGTTTACACTGGGAGGTTAGGCCCACCTCTGCCACTGACCTGGAGGTGCTGCTGGGTGGTCAAGAACACCATCCTGTTGCTATACAGGCTTCCTGTGTTTTCTGTTAAAACATGAAGCCTAGTCCCACCTCTTTAATGGTGGGTTGCACTTTTCCTCCACAGAGCTGAGTCATTCAGAGTTCAGCTTGGACTAAGGCACTGGCTGTGTAACCCGCTAGAGTTAGTGCTTCAGCCCTTTGGGGTTTGTGGGGGAGGATATCAACCCGGCCAGCCACACCATCTGTCTCACCACTTTCAGCTCCTTCTCTCTCCGGGCAGAGGGAGATGGAGATAGCTCAGCGCGCAGGCTCTCCCGGCCGGCCGGTTTATGGGCTTATGAGTTTGCTTAGATCTATGTGATAATCTGGGACACCGTCCTGAATTATTATTCGACTCTGCACTTGTAATTCCTTGCACTTGACTGGCAAAGATCCCCTGTTCTGTGTATTGCTGAGGCTTTGGGGGAAGTGCTTTATCTGGACCAGGGTGCCAGAGGGGGAGCCTTGGACTCACCAGTCAGATGCACTTTCTGGGTGAAGCAGCACCCCTCCCCACCTCAGTCCGCTCTGCCTAGGCTTTGCTCACCGTCCGACCAGACCCATTGAAATGCACCTGGTACCTTGGTTGGAGCTAGGAGATCTCTCGATTTCTGCATCTCTCTCATTGGGTGTTGTGCACTGGAGTTGTGTGTATTCGCCCATCTCTTTCCCTCCTCCACTCAACACTTTGTTTTTAAAAAAATCTGTTCTGTCAAATGTTTAGGTAGCATAACCAAATCAGATGGGTTTGTTACGTAGGGCTAGACAGATTCCTTAATATGTTAATTTTGAGTAGACAGGAAACTGTTTTAGTATGTAGTCTTTTGTGACAATGGCACATTTTTCCCCCAAAATAGCTACTAACATCTCATTTGGGATACAAATAATCTATTTAATCAGCTCTGAAATGCTGCTCTGGAGACATCAGTTCATTAATATCCAACGTAAAGCGTGTTATCTGGAACTGAACACAATACTTGAGATGTTTTCTTGCTATCTGACAGTACAGCAGGGACTACCTCCTCTCCCATTTTATGTATCATACTTTTATTAATGCAGCCTAAAATAGAATGAAACTGTTTGGTGATGCTTTCACCTTCTTGGCTTACTTTGAGAGATTTTTCATCAACTAAAATCTCCCAGACCTTTTTCTCACAACTACTGACAAACCAATCTATAATTCTATTACAACATGTATTTTTTTAAAACAAATACAAGAATTTCTATGTGTCCTTATTAATTTTCATCTTGTATGTTTCACTATTAATTTCTGATGGCATTTTCTGACAGCTTCCTAAAATAGGTAGAAGTCCTTCTGCATGGCTTGCCTGGACATTTAGCAGTGAGTAGTAAACAAGCAGCAGTGGCATTCTCCTACCATCACCCAACCTCACTCAGAGAATCCATCACGAAGACCCCACTTGGCCTCTTATTCTTAGACAGGGACTTTACCAATAGAAATGCTGCCAGAGCCCACCTGTGTACCTGGGACCTTCCAAATATGTAGGAAAAGTGGTGCCTCATCATGAAAATTGAGCTGTAAGAGGAATAAAAATCTAAGAAGAGACTCATCTTCAACTTGAACTCCTGTTTTACTTTTTTATTTCAATCATAGTTACTGGGTACCTCTGGTGTGACTGTCTCTGACTATCCTGCCTTTGAGGTAGAAGAACCATAATTGGCTCAGTGTGTCAAGTAGTATTCTGAAAACGTGTGTGCCATTTATCCCTGAAGGAAGACTGAGTGTCCATAAAGTGATTCAGAGGTCACAGCGTGTTCCAGAGGCAGAGGTAGGATTGGAGTTATATCCAACCATCAGCGCAAAATTGTCTGAATTCCGTTTATAGTTCTGTGGGTGATCGGCCTCAAGAACACAGTAAAAAACTGAAATGATCCCAGATGTTGAAATAATAAAACACAAGTGCCCAATTCTTCCTCAAAAATCACTCTTTGTAATCATATTTTAGACATATAACATGTATAAAAAATATCATAACCCCTGTGTTTCTACTACTCAGCTTATAAAGTCAGTCAACTTATGTGAAATCTCCCATGTGTTCCTCACTAATTCATCATCCTCTTCTCCTCTACACCCCTATCATTAGAAGCAATTGCTCTCAGAATTGCATGTTCATTATAACAGAAAAATATAAAGAAATACATGATAATATGTATGGATCTCTAGGCAATATAAGATTTTTGTGTGTAAATTTAAAGTACAAGTGCAGTTTTGTTACAAGAACATATTGTATAGTGGTGAAGTCTGGGCTTTTAGTGTAAATATCATCCAAATAATTACGTTATTTTTCATCCTTCACCTACCCACCCAAATCTCCAGTGTCTATTATTCCACAGGAAACACTTACACACCATTGGTGGGAATGTAAATTAGTACCACCTCTATGGCAAAGATTATGGAGACTTTGCAAAGAACCAAACTAAAACTCCCCTTCAATCCAGCAATCCCACTACTGGGTAGTAAGAAAAGAAATTATTACATCAAAAAGATACTTGCACTCATATGTTTATTGCAGCACTATTCACAATACTAAAGATATGTGTGAAAGGAAAATATAAACCTGGCACCACAATTCACTCAATTCGCTATGCCAAAGGGAAAAAAATAAGCTGAAGACTGCATCATTCAATAATACGCTTTTCCTTTTCTTCCTCAGCAGATAGCTAAGGTTAAAAATCTCCCTAGAGGCTACTCTGTGTTCACTTTATCTTATGAAAAGTGCCAATTTACTGAGCATGAGTAGAAAACATGATTGACTATTCCCCTACCTACTCACTTTCTCTTGCAAAATGTGAATTCAGTAGTATGACTGTATCCTCCCTTTTTCCCCTCCAGCCTGCTTTTCCTTTTTAAATACTGAAGCCCTCACAAGCAAATTTGGATAAAGGCACAGACCTGTCTCTCAGGTGCATCCTTAACCTTGGCAAAATAAACTTCTAAACTGATTGAAATCCTTTTCAGATACTTGTTGGTTTACATATGCAATCAACCTAACTGTCCATCAATGGATAACTGGATAAAGAAAATATTGTAGATACACACACACTCTCTCTTAATTATTCAGCCACAAAAAAGAATGAAATCATGTTTTTTGCAGCAACATAGATGGAACGGCAGGGCATTTTCTTAAGTGAACCAACTCAAACAATCAAATGCCTCATGTTCTCACTTAGAAGTAGGAACTAAATAATTAAATATATTATTTAACAGGTTTTTCAAATCTATATTTGTGATATGATGCCATATGTATTCTCCTGCAATTTCATTTCTTTGGTCAACTTAATATTTCCAAGCTTTATTCACTGCTCAGTAGTATGCTATTTTATGGGTATACCATAAATTTAGTCAGCCGTTATCACTTTTATGGACAATTAGATTGTTTCCAATTTTTGTCATCACAAACATTGCTTCTATAAATACTGCTCTACATATCTCCTGTACACCTGAGTAAGAGTTTCTCTAGGGTATATATCTAGAAATGGGATATACAGTCTCATCAGAGGATACGCACAGCTTCAACGTTTCTATGATTTCCAGATTTTACCCCATCATGATTATGCCAATTCATCTTTGCACCAGGATTGCAGAAGAACTCCTATTGTTCTCCAATCTTACTAACATTTGCCATTCCAGTGGCTATGACATTGTATGCACCTGTAGTTTCATTTTGCATCTTCCTGAGCAGAGGTGTTGAAGCAAAACTTGAATGCCCAAAATTAAAATAAAGACTTCATTCCAGCCTATTCCAACAGTGGAAAGAGACCAAAATGCAGTCTGAACTCAACTCCAGAGCAAGAAAAGGCAAGATAATTTTTAAACAATAGGTGAGCTAGTGGAAAAGAGAAGATTGGGAGGGAGGTCTATCAGCGGGACGTGTCACTACATGGAGTTATTTGTGAGTTTGCAAATGTTTTTCTCTGTAACTAAGTCACCTGTGTTGCTAATTGGTGCCCTCTGAATTCAGTTGCCTACCCTTCCACAAAGACTGGGAGAAAAGGATGATGATTACATTTCAAAGGGATAGCTCCCAGGTCCTTAAGAAAGTAATTTCTAGACTGTAAAACTCATAAGAGGCTTTTTAAAAGATTTTTATCTCACAAGGACATAGGAAATAATTGTAATTAGAAGTTTTCCAAGGTAAATGCTCTAAGAAAGGGAAGTCAGGGTTTAGAATCAGGAAGAAGCCTGCCTGAAGTTTAGTCAAGCTGAGGGGAATGCTAAGTCCATCTTGGTCAGAGGGTACTGGCCATTCAGTTGTCCATTTATGAATATTGCTTGTTGATATATTTTGCCCATTTTTATACTGAGTTGTTAGTCTTAACAATAAGAGTTATGTAATATGCTCTGGATACTATTTTTTCATCAGTTACATGCATTACATATCTCTCAGTTTGTGGCTTACCTTTTAATTTTTATTATGTACCTTAGATTAAAAGCAGTTTTTAACTTGAATATACCCGGAGATATCCAATATTTTCCCCTCTAAATTATACTTTGTGTTAAGACACTCTTCTGTAAGTCACAAAGCTGAACTCCTATTATATAAATTATGTTTTCCAAATTTAGATCTTCAAGTGATTCTTAGGTCTGCTGCATATGCCTTTGAAAATCATTTGTTATGTATCAGGTTTCCACATATGTGCAGGTATATTCATTGATTTAATTTCACTGATGTACTTGTATGTACTTACACCAATAGCACAATATCTCATAAAACTAAAATAAACAAATCCTGACATTTAGAAGGCCAAGTCTCTCAACTTTTTTTCCCTAAATTTTATTGCCTTCAACTATTTTTTAGCTTAACACTTTGCTACTGGGTTTTAAATATTCCAAGGCAGTATTGTATTGACGTTTATTTTACTACCTAGGGGAGTATGATCACATGAGAAACTATTTTCTTGACAGAGAACAGTGTGCTGTGTGTACAGTAGAAATGGAAATAGGTGTTCATTAAAACAAAAAAAGATACTGACAATCCCAATAGACCATCTCACCAGCATTATCACCTTGATAAGTCTGCCCTACAGAATTAATGTTCATCCTCCTTTTTCTATTCTTCAGTAATATCTGATTTCTCCTTCTCTTAATTCCTATGAACAATTCTGAAAAGATTTTGCTCAAGAAACACAAAACTTGATTCAATACAGGTAACTACAACTCAGTTGCAACTCAGCAACTAAGGAAAAGACTGAGCCTGGTGGTTTTATTCCAGATGATGACTGCTTCCTCGAAAATATAATTTCTTGAAGATTATCTTAATTTGTACACTTTTGAACACTTACCTTCCTAATGGCTAGTTTATTGATAAACTATGGATTACTTCCCTTTTCCTCAGACTTAATAACATTCTACTGCTACCAATTGGCTGTCATCAACTTTAAAATATATATATATATATATAATTATATATATAATTATATATATATATTTTTTTTTTTTTAAGTAATTGCCACATTCTTTACAGCATCAGCTTCTAGAATTTTTATCTCTTGGCATGTAGAAGTCTGGCATCAGAAATTGTAATGGATAAATAATAATTATTCAAAATCTTCTCCATTTCTCCTCCATAAACAAGCAAATTCAGTTGCTATGTAACAATAACTTTCTTTAAATAACCACAGAATCTCAGTTAAACTTCAGGTTACTAGCGGTATGTTTTGACAGCCCTTCAGCTCTTACATATTAATATCTCTTCCCCTGCCTTGGGTTCTACTTTCTCAAACACATTAGCACATTTTAAAATAAAAACCATATAAGCCATGGATTACACTTTTCAAGTGGTATCTACAAGCATTAACTCAGATGAGGTGTTCCAAATGCCATTTTCAGCATGGTGTAAATTCAAGGCCATAGTTAACCTCATTTTTTATTCTACTTACTTTTTCCCTCCATCTCGTAGGAATAGACAGGACAACATAAAGCTCCCTACAAGGCAGAGATGATGAAATTGATCTTTTCTAGGAGAGAAAGCAATTTTCCACTACAGAGTTTTAAATGGATAGGAGTCCTTCAACTCTCAGAGCTGGGTCCTTTAGAACCTAGAATCCTTCTGAGCTACCCTTAAGCCAGCCTCCGGATTTTTCATTATCAAACTCAAAACCACAGATTATATCACCACAGAAGTTCTACTTTCTATGTACTTAAATCAAACATTACCAAGAGTACTTTTTTTTTTTTAATAAAAAACAAGATACTTTCTTTGTGATCCCTCAATTCCACTTCCAGGAATTTATGCTAAGGAAATAACAGCATGGTGGTTAAGAGCAGGGACCTTGGAGCTAAAGTGCTTGAGTTCGATCCTAACTTTGCCAGTTATTCGCTGTCTTTAAAGTCATTTAACCTCTTTATGCCTCAATTTCTTCATCTGAAAAATGGGCATAACAGTAAACTATGTCCTAGGGTTACTGTAGAAATAAAGCAGTTAATACCTATTAAGTATATAGGTGGGTACTTTATATTTTACTTACAAATCTCTAAGAGTTTGCTCTTCATAAAGATAAGAATGCTCTATAAGAAAAAGTATCTCAATGTCCATTGACCATTTACTTAAATAAATAATGGACTATTAGATGGTCATTAAAACAATGGCACATAGCAATATTACTTAAGAAAGGCTGCCAGTATAGTGTTCATCCTCAGGCTAAAAAGGATAACATTTTCTTTAAAAATGTAAATAAATACATAAACAAATAAAGCATACACATCAACTGGGAAAGACTAGGCCTCTAGTATGAGTGGTGGCACTCTGGAGTCTAATTTGCCTTATGTCATTGGAGTAGGAGTGGAAGACATTCAGGTATTTAGGAACTCAAAGTTATCTGCCATGCACATTTTCTAACAAAATTACTTGATGGCATATTCCAGGAAAAAATAATAATTTTAGGAAGACATGGGATACAAGAATCTGAGTATACAACCAAAGGGAGGGAAAGGGCCAGAAATGTCTTCAATTGCAGGAAAAATTGAACTGGAGACCTAGAGATGTAAGCCCAGTTGCCTAAAGTAGAGTAAGTCATGCCAGTGTCAGAAAGAGATGTTTAAGAAAGCAGCTTCAGAGGGGCCAGAGCAAGATGGCTGAATAGAAACCTCCATTAATCAGCCTTCCCACAGGAACACCAAATTCAACAACAATCTACAAAAAGAAGCACCTAAGAACAAAAAAATCAACTGACCAATCAGTTCCTGGTTTCAACTTTGTATCGCTGAAAGAGGCACTGAAAAGGGTATGAAAGTAAGTCTTAAAATTGCCAACATCACCCTTCTTCCATCCCCCCAGCAGAGACCATGTGGCACAGAGAACCTGTGTACTTTGGGGAGGGAGAGCACAGTGATCGTGGGACTTCACACTGGACCTCAGAGCCATCCTGCTGCGGGAGAAAGCAAACCTGCAGAACTCAGCCGACACCCACAGAGGGGGCATCTACACCAGTCCTAGCCAGAGGGGAATCGTCCATCCTAGCAGTTGAAACCTGAGTTCCAGAAAGCCTTGTCACCGTGGGCTAAAGTGCTCTAAACTTGAAAGACAACCTAAGCCACACAGACTGCAACTTCCAGGAAAGTCTTGGTGCTGTACTGGGCTCAGAACCAATGGGCTTGGGTTGCAAGTAACCCAGAGAGCCACGAGGCAGTACAGCCTAAGGGAATGCTTGCACCAACCCACCCCCAATCCCAGGCAGCACAGCTTGCAACTCCAAGAGAGACTCCTTTCTTCCACTTAAGGAGAGGAGAGGGAAAAGTAAAGAGAACTGTCTTACAACTTGGATACCAACTCAACCACAGTAGGACAGGGTACCAGGCAGAGCTGTAAGGCACTTATTCAAGGCCCTAGCTGCCAGATGATGTTTCTAGACACACCCAAAACCAGAAAAGAACCTATTTCCTTGAATGAAAAGACCAAGTACTAGCAGGATTCATCACCTGCTGACTGTAGAACCCTTGAGCATGGAATAATCAGCAATGGTAGGCAGGTAGTACATGCTATGGGCTTTGGGTGAGACTCTTAAGACTTGCTTGCTTCACGTGAGACCCAGCACATTCCCAGCTCTGGAGGCTGTGATGAGAGGCTCCTTCTGCTTGAGAAAAGCAGAGATAAGAGTAAAGGTGCTTTGTCTTAAAGCTTAGGTATCCGCTAGGTCACAGTGGGGTAGAGCACAAAGCGGGTGATTAGGAATGCCAATTCCAGGTCTTGGCTTTTAGATAGCATTTCTGGACCACCCTTGAGTCACAAGGGGAGCCTACTACCCTGAAGGCTAAGTCCTGCCCTGGAAGCATTCACCATAAACTAACTGAAGAGCCCTTGGGCTTTGAGTGAACAGCTGTGGTAGCCTAGCAGTAATCCCCACAGGCCTGGAGCAGTGGTGGCCATGGGGAGAGACTCCTCTGCTTGTGGAAAAGAGAAGCAAGAATAGAAACAACTTTGTCTTGTACCGTGGGCACCAGCTTAGCTACAGCCAAATAAAATACCAGGTGGATATCTAAGGTTTCTGACTATAGGCCCTGGCTCCTGGACAGCATCTCTGAGGGATATTGCCACCCTGAAGGAAGGACACAAGCCTGGCTGGTTTTGCTACCTGCTGATTATAGAGTACTATGGCCCTGCGTGAACAGAAGTGGTAGCCAGATAGTGGCTGGAGCATGGGGTATGACCTACTGCTGTGCTGGCTTCAGGTCTCACCCAATGTAGTCCCAGTGGTGGTGGCCACAGGAGTGCTTGTGTCACCAATCCCCCAGCTCCAAGCAACTCAGCACAGAGACAGAGGCTCCATTTGTTTGGTAGAAAGTGAGGGAGGAGAACAAGAGTCTCTGCCTGGTAACCCAGACGATTCTTACAGATCTTGTTAAAAACCACCAATACAGTACCTCAAGAGTCTCCACAAGCCACAGCATTACTAGGCTTGAGGTGCCCCCTAATGCAAATATGGCCTCAATGACCAAAAACATACATCTTAACACCCAAGTCCCATCTAATATCTTGAAAGCTTTCCCAAGAAGGATGGGTACGCATAAGCCCAGACTGTGAAGACTAATATAAGTACCTAATCTTCAATGCCCAGACACAGACATCTATTGGCACCAACACAACTCAGGAAAACATGACCTCATCAAATGAACTAAATAAGCCACCAGGAGACCAATTTTGGAGAGACAGATATATGTGACCTTTCAGACAGAAAATTCTGTGAACACAGAATTAGATGGACACAAAAATAGTTGTGTAAGGAAACTCAAAGAAATTCAAGATAGCAGAAGGAATTCAGAATCTCAGATAAATTTAACAAAAAGATAAAAATAATTCGAAGCTGAAAAACTAGAGCTGAAAAATGCACTTAACAGACTGAAGCATCCATCAGTCTCAACAGAAAAACTGAACAAGCAAAAGAAAGAACTAATGAGGCTGAAGACAAACTATTTGAAAACAGTCATAGGAAACAAAAGAAAAAGAATAAAAATCAATGAAGCATGCCTCCAAGATCTAGAAAATAGTCTCAGAAAGGCATGTCTAAGATTTACCAGCCTCACAAAAGAGGTAGAATGAAAGAAAGGGATAGGAAGTTTATTCAAAGATATAGTAACAGAGAACTTCCCAAACCTGGATAAAGATATCAATATTCAAGTACAAGAAGGTTATAGAACATCAAGCAGACTTAACCCAAAGAAGGTAACCTCAAGGCACTTAACAGTGAAACTCTCAAAGGTCAAGGATAAAGAAAGGATCCTAAGAGTAGCAGGAGAAAACAAACAAATAATATACAGCGGCACTCCGATACATCTGGCAGCACACTTTTCAGTGAAAACCTTACAGGCCTGGAGAGAGAGGCATGACATATTTAAAGCACTGAAATAAAACAAAACAAACAAAAAAAAAATCTAAATCATGTATTTAGTGAAAATGCCTTCCAAACATGAAGGAGAAATAAAGACTTGCTCAGAATAAACAAAAGCTGAGGGATTTCATTAATACCAGACCTATCCTACAAGAAATGCAAAACAAATTCTTCAGTCTCAAAGTAAAGAATATTAATGAACAATAAGAATTCATCTAGGGGCCTGGCACCGTGGCTTATGCCTGTAATCCCAGCACTTTGAGAGGCCAAGGCTGGCAGATCACCAGGTCAAGAAATCGAGACCATCCTGGCCAACATGGTGAAACCCCATCTCTACTAAAAATACAGAAACTAGCCAGGCATGTTAGTGGATGCCTGTAGTCTCAGCCACTCGGGAGGCTGACGCAGGAGAATCACTTAAACTCTGGAGGCAGAGGCTGCAGTGAGGTGAGATCGTGCCACTGCACTCCAGCCTGGCAACAGAGCGAGACTCCGACTCAAAAAAAATTCATCTAAAGGTACAAAACTTGCTAGTAACAGCAAGTACGTAGGAAAACTCAGATTATTATAACCGTGTAATTATGGTACATAAACTACTCATGTCTTAAGTGGAATGATTAAAAGAGAAATTGACCAAAAATAATAATTATACCTTTTCAAGACAGAGAGAGTACAGTAAGAAACAAATAGAAACTACAGAAAGTTAAATAGCAGGGGAATTAAGTAAACTGTAGAGTTATTACTAGTTTTCTCCGCTTGTTTTTGTAGTCAGTGTTGTCGTAAGTTTAAAATAATGGGTTATAAGATATCATTTTCAAGTCTTATGGGAAAGTGAAATCAAAAAGCAACCAACAGAAACAGAACAAATGAAAAGCAAGAAATTAAATCATACCACCGGAGAAAATGACCTTCACTACAAGGAAGCTGGGAAGTAAGAAAAGAAGGAACAGAAAACCACAGAGTAACCAGAAAACAAGTAAGATAATGGCAATAGTCAATACTTACTTATATTAATAATTAACATTAATAACAATGAATGTAAATGAACTACACTCTCTAATCAAAACACAGAATGGCTGGATGGATAAAAATATAAAATCCAATTATCTGTTGCCTAAAACACACTTCACCTATAAAGGCACACGGAGACTGAAAACAAACGGATGGAAAAAGATACGCCAGACCAATGGAAACCATAAAAAAGAGTACATATATAAGCCAAAATAGATTTTAAAACAAAAACTGTAAGAAGGGATAGATAAGGTCATTATATACAGATAAAGGGGTCAATTCAGCAAGAGAATATAAAATATATGTATGTATGTATGTATATACATACACACACACACACATACACACACGTACACACACACACCCCAACTGGAGCACCCAGATATATGACATAAATATTATTACAGCTTAAGAGAGAGTTAGACACAAGTACATTAACAGTTGAGGACTTCAACACCCGACTTTCAGCATTGGAGAGGTTATTCAGGGAGATAGTCAACAAAGAAAAATCTGACTTAATGTGCACTATGGAACAAATGGACTTAATAGATATTTACAGAACATTTCACTCAATGGCTTCAGAATATACACTCTTCTCCTCAGCACACAGATCATTCTGAAGGACAGACCATATGTTAGGTCACAAAACAAGTCTTATTCAAAAAATAATATATTAAGTGTTTCCTCTCTTCACAATGGAATCAAACTAGGTATTGAGAACAAGAACAATTTTGGAAATTAAACAAGCATGTAGAAATTAAATCATATGCTCCTGAAGGATCAGAGGGTCAATGGAGAAATTAAGAAGAAAACTGAAAATTTTCTTGAAACAAATGGTAATGAAAAACAACACATCAAAATCTGTGGTATGCAACAAAAGCAGTACTGAGACAGTAAGTGCCTACGTCAAAAAAGAAAAACTTCAAATAAACTACCTAACAATGCATCTTAAAGTACTAGAAAAGAAGGAGAAGAACTAGAAAAGAAGGAGCCAACCAAACACAAAGTTATAAGAAACATTATAAGGAGGAGTAAATAAAATTGAAACAAATAAAATCCAAAGGAAACAATACAAAAGATCAATGCAACAAAAGGTTGCTTTTTGGAACATTAACAAAATTAACAAACCTTTACCAGACTAAGAAACAAAGAGAGAACACTCAAAATCAGAGAAGGAAAAAGATACCGTCATGATAGAAGCCCTCAAAATAATAGAGTATATCTCAACAAAATAAAAGCCATATACAACAAACCCTCAGCTACTAAAATACTAGCTGGAGAAATGGAGAAAAATGGAAAGACTTCCCTCTAGGATTTGGAACATGACAAAGATTCCTATTTCACCATTTTAATTCAGTATAGTACTAGAAGTCCTAGCAAGTGCAAACAGACAATAGAAAAAAAGAAAGGACATCCAAATTGTAACGGAAGAAGCCAAAGTATCCTTGTTTTTAGATGATATGATCCTCAGAAAAACCTAAAGACTCCATCAAAAAAAAAATTAGAACTGACAAATTTAGTAAAGTAGAAGGATACAAAATCAGCATATACAAATCAGCAGCATTTCTATATGCCAATAGTGAACAGTCTAAAAAATCAAAAAAAGTAATCCCAGTTACAATAGCTACACTTTCTATTATTTTTTATTCACCTTCTTGCTACAGCTATACATTTTTTTAATTGTAGGAATTTATCCAAAGAAATCAATAATATCTACAATAAGACCTTTAACACCTTGATAAATGAAATTGCAAAGAACACCAAAGGTGGACAGATATTCCATATTCATGGATTCAAAGAATCAATGTTGTTAAAATGTTCCTAACAACCAAAGCAATCTACAGATTCAACGTAATACCTACCAAAATTCCTATCACATTCTTCAGATACAGACAACACAATCCTCTAATTTATATGGAGCCACAAAAGACCCAAAATAGCCAAAGCTATCCTGAGCAAAAAGAACAAAACTGGAGGAATCACATTACCTGACTTCAAACTTTACTACAGAAATATAATAACCAAAACACCCTGGTACTGGCAGAAAAGCAGACACGTAGACCAATGGAACACAATAGAGAACTTGGGAATGAATCTATAAATCTACAGTGAACTCATTTTTGACAAAGTTGTCAAGAATATACACTGAGAAGAGAACAGTCTCTTCAATAAATAGTGCTGGGAAAACTGGATGTCTATATGCAGAAGAATGAAACTAGACCTCTATTTCTCACCATATACAAGAATCAAATTACAATTGACTATAGAATGAAATCTAAGACCTCATGCTATCAATCTCCTAAAAGAGAACTTTCAGGAAAACTCTCCAGGACATTAGACTGGGCAAGGATTTCTTGAGTAATACCCTACAAGCACAGGCAACCAAAATAAAAATGGACACATGATATCACATCACATTAAAAACCTGCACAGCAAAGGAAACAATCTCTCTGGGATGTTGGACTGTGCAAGGATTTCTTGAGTAATACCCCACAAGCACAAGCACAGGCAACCAAAGCAAAAATGGACACGTGATATCACATCAAGTTTAAAAAGCTTCTGCACAGCTAAGGAAACAACAAAGTGAAGAGACAACCCACAGAATGGGAGAAAATATTTGCAAACTACCCATGTGGCAAAGGAACAATGATTAGAATATGTAAGAAGCTCAAACAACTCTATAGAAAAAAAATCTAATGATTCAATCAAAAACTGGAGAAAAGGTCTGAAGAGACGTCTTTCAAAAGAAGATAGACAAATGACATATAGGTATATTAAATGGTGTTCAACATCACTGACCATCAGAGAAATGGAAATCCAAAAGTACAATGAGATGTCATCTGACCATAGTTAAAATGGCTTTTATCCAAAAGATAGCCAATGACGAATGCTGAGGAGGACATGGAGGAAAGGGAACCCTCACATACTGTTGGTGGGTATGTAAATTAATACTACCACTACGGAGAACAGTTTGCATGTTCCTTGAAAAACTCAAAATAAAAGTACCATGTGATCCAGCATCCCACTGCTGGGTATACACCCAAAAGAAATGAAATCAGTGTAACAAAGAGATATATGCACTCCCATGTTCATCAGCACTCTTCACAATAGCCAAGATTTGGAAATAACTTAAGTGTCCATCAACAGATGAGTGGATAAAGAAAATATGGTACAGATATACAATGGAGTACTACTGAGCCATAAAAAAGAATGAGATCCTGTTATTTGCAACACCACAGATGGAACTGGAGGTCATTCTGTTAATTGAAACAAGGCAGGAACAGTAAGACAAACTTTCCATCTTCTCACTTATTTATGGAAGTTAAAACTTATGACAACTGAACTCATTGAGACAAAGAGTAGAAGGATGGTTACAGAGACTGGAAAGGGTACTAGGGGTTTAGGAGCAAAGTGGGGATGTTTAATGGGTACAAAAGAAAGTTAGAAATAATGGGTAAGTAGTATTTGATGGCAGAGTAGTATGACTATAGTCAATAAGTTGTACATTTTAAAATAACTACAAGATTATAACTGTATTGTTTATAACAAAGGGTAAACACTTGAGATGATGGATACCCCATTTACCCTGATCTTATCATTACACATTGCATACCTTTATTAAAATCTCACATACCCTTCAAGTATGTACCCACAAAAATCAAAAATAAAAATAGTTTTTAAAGAAAATATCTTTGAGAAGTACTCACTTAAAATTTAGTGATGAGCCTTCAAATACCATAAATATTAAAATCAAATACTGTAAGGATAAAAAAGCAGGAATAGATTATAGTCAAAATATGAAGCAAACTATCAATAAAATAGAAAATGTGTTGATGAGGATACGGTGATATCAGAACCCTTGTGCAATGTTGGTGGAAATGTAAAAGGGTGCAGCTGCTGCAGGTAACAGTATGTCAGATTGTCCAAAAACTGAAGAGATTTACCACAGAATACAGTGATTCAACTTCTATTTAATACGTGTAAAAGAAATGAAAGATACAAAGCGCTATTTTTACATTCATTTTTATAGCAGCATTATTCGCAATAGCTAAAACATGGAAGCAACCCAGGGCCCATCGACGGATGAATAAACAAAATGTGGTACATACATTCAATAAAGTATTATTCAGCTTTAAAAAGGAAAGGAATTCTGGCATATGCTACAACATGGGTGAACCTTGAAAATACAATGCTAAATAAAATCAGACAGTTACAAAAAGACAAATACTATATAATTTCAGTTATATGAGGTACTCTGAATATTCAAAATCAGAGATAAAATAGAATGTTGTTGCCAAGGACTTGGGGGAGATGGAAATGGGGAGCTATTAATTTGTATAGTTTTCGATTAGGAAGATGAAAAGTTATCAAGATGGACAGTGGTGATGGTTGCAAAACATTATGAATATATATAATACCACTGAAGCATGCACTTAAAATGATTAAGATGGTCATGAGCTTTTTCACAGAATTTGAAAAGAACACCTTAAACTTCATATGGAACCAAAAAAGAGCCCGCATAGCCAAGACAATCCTAAGCAAAAAAAAAACCAATAAAACAAAAAACAAAGCTGGAGGCATCACGCTACCTAACATCAAAGTATATAACAAGGCTACCATAATTAAAACAGCATGGTACTTGTACCAAAACAGAGATATAGACCAATGAAACAGAACAGAGGGCTCAGAAAGAACGTCACACAACTACAACCATGTGCTCTTTGACAAACCTGACAAAAACAAGCAATGGGGAAAAGATTCCCTATTTAATACATGGTATTGGGAAAACTGGCTAGCTATATGCAAAAAGGTGAAACTGTATCCCTTCCTTACACCTTATACAAAATTTAACTCTAGATAGATTAAAGACTTAAACATTAGGCCTAACACAATAAAAACTCTAGAAGAAAACCTAGGCAGTAACACTTAGGACATATGCATGGGCAAGAACTTAATGACTAAAACACCAAAAGCAATGCAACAAAAGCCAAAATAGATACATGGGATCTAATTAAACTTAAGAGCTTCTAAACAACAAAAGAAACCATCAATAGAGTGAACTAGCAACCAACAGAATGGGAAAAAATTTTTGCCAATCTACCCAATGGACAAAGGGCTACAAAAAACGAAAACAGATTTACAAGGAAAAAACACACAACCCCATCAAAAAGTGGGTGAAGGATATGAACGCTTTTCAAAAGAAGACATTTATGTGACCAACAAACTTATGAAAAATGCTCATCATCACTAGTCATTAGATAAATGCAAATCAAAACCACATTGAGATACCACCTCATGCCAGTTATAATGGCGTTCATTAAAAAATCTGGAGACAACAGACGCTGGAGAGGATGTGGAGAAATGGGAACACTTTTACACTGCCGGGAGTGTAAATTAGTTCAACCATGGTGGAAGACAGTGTGGTGCTTCCTCAAGGACCTAGAAATAAAAATTCCATTTGACCCAGCAATCCCATTACTGGGTATATACCCAAAGGATTATAAATCGTTCTACTATAAGGACACATGCCCATCTATGTTCATTGTGGCACTGTTTACAAGAGCAAAGATGTGGAACCAATCCAAATGTCCATCGATGACAGACTGGACAGGGATAATGTGGCACATATACGCCATGGAATACTATCCAGCCATAAACGATGACAGAAAATCCAACACTGCATGTTCTCACTCATAGGCGAGTGTTGAACAATAACACATGGACACAGGGAAGAGGACTAGTATCAAAAATAAATAAATAACATGCTGGTTAGGATGCAGAGAAAGAAATTTTATACGCTGTTGGTGTGAATTCAAACTAGTACAGCCAATGCAGAGAATAATACGGAGGTTCCTGACAAAACTACCAATAGCACTACCATGTGATTGAGCATTTACACTATGAGGCTCTTATCCAAAGGAAAGGTAATCAGTTTATCAAAGATATAATTGTATCCCCATTTTTATTGCAGCAGTATTCACAATAGCCAAGATATGAAGTTAATCCAAGAGTCCAGCAACAGATGAACAGATAAACAAAGTGTGGTGTATATACACCATGGATTACTATTCAGCCATAAAAGAGAATGAAATCCTGTCATTTGTGGCAACACGGATGAAACTGGAGGACATTATGTTAAGTGAAATCGGCCAGGCACAGAAAGTTAAACACCGCATATTCTCCCTCATATGTGGAAACTAAGAAAAGTTGATCTCATAGAAGCAAAAAGTACAACAGAGGTTACTAGAGGAGGCTGTGAAGCTGGGGAAAAAGTGAGAGAAAGGGAGAGATCTCTTAAAGGATACAAAATTACAGGCACATTAGAGAAATAAGTTCCAGTGTTTTACATCGTGTAGAATGACTATAGCTAAAAGGAGCATATTGAGTATTCCCAAAAAAGAAATGAGAAATGTTTGAGATTATGGATATGCTAATGATGCTGACCTGATCACTGTGGAATGTACCTTAACATCACTATATACCCCATATTTATGTCAATTAAAGATAAAATGTTTAAAACATTTCAGCAACTTGTTCCATTACATACATGCAGAAAGCGGTAGAACTAGGAGTCTGCCCCAACAACCCTTGCCCTTTTCACCACGCTGCACTCCTGAGAGATTGGTAGCAAAGCTTTTTCCCCAGTGGACTCTGTATCATAAGTGGCCATGGTCCTTTTTGCCTAGACAATCTCATTCTCCACTGACAAGAAATTGTGTGGGGGGCGGTGGGGGGAACACCATAAAATCATGAAATTCAGCTGGTGAAAGCAAGACTTTGCTTCCTTATAGGAGTGCACGTGAGTCACCTGAGGCCATTTAACTCTTTTGTAGATCTCCCTTTCCCCATCTACAAAAACAAGGAGTTGTATTTGACAATCAAAAACTGTCCTTGCAGTTCTAGACTCTACAGTGGCCCTCTGTGAGGGAGTCTAAAGTGTATTAAGTCTTCACTACTGAGTATCAGTGACAGAACATTTTTCAAAATGTTCATTCTTTCTAGTGTCTGTATACTGACAGAACCGGTCCTGAAATACAGTGACAATCATGTAGCTCAAAGTATGAGTGACAGAAGGTCAAAAACTATCTGCTGCACAAGCAGCCCTGAGAGTTCATTTAATTTGAAAAAAAAAAAATGCAAAACACATGAGGTACCTTATTACATAAGCAATCTGTTGTACAATAAAGTTAATCAAATATTAGTAAATGTGCATGTTTCTCCCTTGGCCCTCCACCCATTCAGTATTCATTCTAGAATAACCCATTGTCCTCAATTGTAGCATATTTCTGCCCCGACAACTACAGTGGTGTTACAGATGTCATTTTCCAAGGACTAGGCAGCTACGTGTTTCAAAAACTAGGAATTTTTTCTCGACATTTTAACAAAGGAATTGGGTAGTCCTTAGAATTTAAAGCTTTTATACTGAATTTCTAGTCATTCAAGACAAGTCTCATCTAAGTGGAAGCTCAGAATGAGGGCTGGCAGGCGTGGGAGTTGAGCAGAATGAAGTGAGAGTGATGAACCATGTGCTGAGGCCTACATAGGATGCCGCCCATCAGACAGTAAGGTTCCATTATATTTTTCTTCTTCTGTGACTATAGCTGAAGGGTAACTATAAGCAGGGAACACAGAAGAGGAGGTTGAAAATGGTGTGGTACCGCGCAGTGGGAATGAACAGGACCAGCCTGGAACTGGAAGACCTGGGCTCTAGCCAAGTTCTGCCCCTGGCCAGCAGTATGACCTTCACGAAGTTTCTTAATCTGTCTGGGCCACAATTCTCTTATTTATAAAATATTGTGTAAATGTTCTCTAAAAACTGAGATTCTATAAAGTATAAGGAATTTCTTAAGAGATGGGGTCTGTCACCCATGCTGGAGCGCAGCCTTGAACTCCTGAGCTCAAGAAATCCTCCTGCCTCAGCCTCCCAAGTAGCTCAGGATGCAGGCATTGTAAGGCATTTTTTTTAAAGCTAAGTCATCTCCAATGTGTTTAAGTACTTCCAAACCCCCAGACATTCCTTCATGTGAAGAATCCCCATTATTTGTTCCATAAAGTCCCAGATGGTCAGCCAGCTTTACTCTGCTTTCCAACACTGTCATTCTCAAATGTTAAGATTCCTTTACCCCCAAACTGGCTACAGAGTAATACATACTGTTCTCAATCCTCTCACTGAACTTCCTGTTCAAAACACACACGCACGCACGCACACACACATGTCCTTCATTTACTTTTAACTGCCAAAATTAGGAGACTAACCATCCACTCATGAAAGTTGCATTCTGAATGTACCTTACTCCTTTTAGAGGTAGTATTCATATATCCTTTAATCCTCCCAGCTCTTGTGAGTTTTTCTCAAAGTAAAACATTCACCCACACGTTCCTACTCTGTATGAAGACCCCATTTCTCCAGCAGGCAGAACTAAATTTAGTAGTTAGTACAGAAATCTATGGAAATTAACAGGTTGTATACAATCAATGTGAATCCCTTCTCAAACACTCCAGGTAAGGTGATTTTCATCCAGAAGTATCACACCTCTACCATCCATAAGTTATTGTGGGTCTTTTCCTTTCGCAAGAGGCAGTAACTCTCTGCAGAAATGTTTCAGATACCCTGCCCAAAAAAGCAAAAAAAATTCCTCCTCCAAGAAAGATCTGAGTGCCCTTATGAAACAGTATCTTTTCAGGTCCAGCTTCTACTAAGCATGGGGCTCTAGATAACTTCAGAGAGTTAGATCCATTTCTTGGCTTGTGCTTCCCTTTAAGTTTTAGGCAAAAATTTCTCCTTTTGATTTTCTACATTATTGGCACTCAGACCTAGGTAGACTGGGAGAGAAACTACCTACTCTTTAAGCCAGGCTTGCTTGACTTGGTTTCTAGTCTTTATACATACATATATATACATGTATATATACACACACACACACACACACACACACACACATTTTTTTTTTTTTTGAGATAGAATTTCATTCTTATTGCCCAGGCCAGACTGCAATGGATCAATCTTGGCTCACTGCAACCTCCACCTCCCAGGTTCAAACCATTCTCCCGCCTCAGCCTCACGAGTAGCTGGGATTACAGGCATAGGCCATGACACCTTGGTAATTTTGTATTTTTAGTAGAGACAGGGTTTCTCCACGCTGGTCAGGCTGGTCTCTAACTCCCGACCAGGTGATCTTCCGCCTTGGCCTCCCAAAGTACTGGGATTACAGGCATGAGGCACTGTCTTTTCATGGAAGCAGCCATCAGCCATCAGCAACCTGGAGATCCCTGGCTTTAAATTCACCCTTTTAGCCATGACTCTTTTACCACTTTCAATAGGGAAATGCCAGCCAGGAAATCCTCTCAGGGTGTTATCTCCCCCTCTGATGAAGAAAGAATCACAAGGTTCTATCTTTAGGTCCTGCCTTGGTCATCTTTTTTCTTTCAATTTTCACTTTAGATTCAAGGAGTACATGTGTAGGTTGTTACATGGTATATTGTATGATGCTGGGGTTTAGGGTACGAATAATCTCATCACCCACGTAGTAAGCATAGCCCATAGGAGGTACCCCACAGGCAGTTTTTCAGCCCATTCTCCACTTCTTTTCTCCCCGAATAGTCCCCCAGTGTGAACTGTTCCCATTTTTTTGTCCATGTGTACTCCGTTTTTAGCTACGATTTACAAGTGATAATATGCAGTATTTGGTTTTCTGTTCCTTCATTAATTCACTTAGGATGATGGCCTCCAGCTGAATCCATATTGCTGCAAAGGATGTGAATTCATTGTTTATGGCTGCGTAGTATTCCATGATGGATATGTACCATGTTTTCTTAACACATTCAGCCATTGGCAGGCACCTAGGTTGATTCCATGACTTTGCTATTGTGAATAACATGGCGGTGAACATATGAGTGCATGTGTCTTTTCGGTAAAACCATTTTCTTTCTTTTGGGTATATACCCAGAAATGGGATTGCTGGGTCAAATGGTAGATCTATTTCAAGTCCTTTGACAAATCCCCAAACTGCTTTCCCCAGTGGATGAACAAATTTACATTCCCACCAAGAGTATAAAAGTGTTCCTTTCTCTCTGCAGTCTTTTCAGCATCTGTTCTGTTCTGACTTTATTAATACCAGCCATTATGACTGATGTGAAATGGTACTTCACTGTGATTTTAATTTCCATTTCCCTGATTAGTGATGAGCATTTTTCATATGTTTGTTGACCGCCTGTATGTCATTTTTTGAGAAGTGTCTGTTCATGTCCTTTGCCTTTTTAATGGAGTTATTTGTTTTTTTGCTTGATGATTTAAGCTATTGATTCTGGATATTAGACCTCTGTTGGATGCATACTCTAAGAGTATTTTCTCCCATGCTGTAGGTTGTCTGTTTGTTCTGTTGATAGTTTCATTTGCTGTGCAGAAGCTCCTTAGTTTAATTAGGTCCCACTTGTCAATTTTTTTGTTTCAATAGCTTTTGGGGACCTAGCCAAGAATTCTTCAAGCTACGAACAGGTTGTCTATCCTGTTCTGTGGATCTGTGTGTCCATTTTTGTTAGATTACCACTTTCAAGCAATTTAGATGAAGATTCAGATGGCATATTTAATTTGCAGATGACACAGCTGGAAGCAGAATCCATATTCAGAACGTCTTCCTCATTATGCGAGAAGCAGTGACCAAAACCAACGGCAAGAAATTTAGCAGTAATAAGTCTAACTTTATTTCGTGAAAAAAGTATATATAGCTGTTTATGTATTAAGAGGGAGAGAGACAGACCCAAGAAACTTTGACTGAAGTCTTTGTATAAGCCAAGACAATAATCTGACTGCTGAAAAAAATTGATGTGATCTGGCTAATAGTGATGTCCAAATGAAGAAAGGAGATTATTTCAACAAATCTTGTGCTGGTCAAGACCACATACTGTTCTTTGCTGGGTATCACAGTTTTAGAGGATAAAGAAGACGCCACAAAGCATGTAAAGAATAAATTCTGTATAATCAGGAGATTTAGATGTATTTTTAAGACAATATTCCAGGGAAATTGGGTATTTTCCTAGATAAGGCAAGATATACCTGAAGTGCTATTGATTAGAAAGTAAGTTAGACCAATTCTGTACTGTTGCAAGGGGCAGACCCAGGGTCAGTGGAAAAAGGTTACATGGAGGCTAGTTTCAATCCAAATCAGGAAAGTACATGCTCACAATTTGAGTTCTTGTGTAAAGCAATGGACTGCTTTAGAAAGTCCGAAGTTCCCTGACAAAGCATCTAACCAGAGTGTGGAAGGACAGCCTATCAAGAAAGTTAAAGAAATTCTGAATGGGAGGGACCTTTGAATTCAGCATGTTTTGTAATCTTTTTTAAAGATACAGAATTGACACAATGTAACAAGAAGAAAGAACCTTTAGTCTTAGCTTCACCACCATTATGACAGGTTATTAGTGGAAAGAGAGGCTTTCATCTACCCCACTTCTCTCATCTTGCACATGTAGAAAACCAGGTCCTAGGAATACAAGTTACCTGCCCAAGATCATACCATTATAGAGCAGCAGCTCTAGATGTCAAAATCAAGTCTGTGGAATAATGTGCATCTATTTATACTGATGTCATTAAGGTTAGAAAAATAGCTACAGCTGATTTAATGTTAGGTGAAAAAAAGCATACTGTTTTATTTTATTTTATTTTATTTTATTTTTTTGAGACAGTTTCTGTCTGTCATCCAGGCTGGAGTGCAATGGCAAGATCTTGGCTCCCTGCAACCTCCACCTCTGGGTTCAAGTGATTCTCCTGCCTCAGCCTCCCCAGTAGCTGGGATTACAAGCCCACACTACC
>CAUYLG010031916.1:0-42576 GCA_963573385.1 Cacajao melanocephalus
GCCTGTGAGTGAGAACATGCGGTGTTTGATTTTGTGTTCTTGTGTCAGTTTGCTGAGAATGATGGTTTCCAGGTTCATCCATGTCCCTACGAAGGACACGAATTCATCGTTTTTGATGGCTGCATAATATTCCATGGTGTATATGTAGGTTTTGCATTTCTAACAAAATCCCTGGTGATGTTCCTTCCTGCTGCCTCTCTGTGAACCACGTTTTGAATAGCAAGGCTTAGCAAGAGCTTCTTGCACACCAAGCTTTGATTTCTCCCCCCACATATACTTTTGGGATGTGGCAATCTCCTCCTTTCAGACATATTTTATTCCCTTGATCTTTACTAAGTTATTCCTCAGGCTCAACCGATCTAAATTATATTTATAATTCCCACTGGTAATCTTATATTCTTCAATTTCTTGGCATCTTCTCCATCTTTAATATTCTTTCGTTTTCATATTCTAAGTTCAGTATGTTTACCTACAGCGCCTTCATTTTCTGTCTCAGACCTTTCAAATCCACATTCACAAATCTCTTTCAAGTTGAGTCTTTTCCTCTCTGAGTCGTTGATCATAATTCTAGAATAGAACACTTCCTTTTTCCATATTACTTATAGATACATGGACTTTTAGATATAGAGATATATATAATAGATACATGAAGAAACATGTGCACACACACAAACACACAATTACACAGATTCCTTAGAAAACACCACTGTCAACCCTTTACAAGGCAAACGCATTGGATATAGTCCAGCTACACTGAACTCAACATTCAATTCCATAAGACAATAGAAAAATAAAAAGTAGTAAACATGTATGTTATAGCTAAATACTTCAGATATATAAATCATATCATGAATTGGGCTCTGCTTCACAAAGAAAATTTTCCAGATAGCCCATTGTTTTATTGTGCTTTCAACTTTCTCTAGTCTTACTTGCCAGTTTTATGTTGCCTCATTTTTTCTCCCGAAACTCAGCCTCCGGGTTTTCTATGTCCTCATTCTATGTCACCGTGTTCTACATTTCGATAATTTACTTCAAGCCATCCTTTGGTGCTTGAATGCTTCCCTTGATACTAATAGGACTTTGTCTCCATGAAACTGTTGGAGTAACTTTCCACATATTTTCTTAAAACTTGGCTCATTTATGTCATCCTTCACCTCCATTCTTATAATGCTGCAATTATCAACATTTTATGGACCTGGGAGCTCAAGAACTCTAGACATTTATCACAGGCTTGAAATTCACAATCCATCTCTTTGACTAGTCGAAGTCTTTTTTACCTGTATGAATGAACTATTAAGTGCAACATATCTATTTATTTCTTATTTTCCTCATAGTCTACTAACTTTTAGTATAGCAAACAGTCTGAGGGCATCTACTGTCAACGCACACAGCCAAGAGTTCTGTGAATGCTCCTAAGCGCCTCTGTTGTTCATCTCTCCTCCCCAGCCCTCAGTGTGAAAGCACAGAAATAGTATGCATAGGGGCCAGGCATGGTGGCTCATGCCTATAATCCCAGCACTCTGGAAGGCTGAGGTGGGTGGATCACCTGAAGTCAGGAGTTTGAGACCAGTCTGGCCAACATGGTGAAACTCCATCTCTACTAAAAAGAAAGAAAACCTAAATATTAGCTGGGCATGCTGGCAGATGCCTGTAATCCCAGCTACTCAGAAGGCTGAGGCAGGAGAGTCACTTGAACCCGGGAGGCAGAGGTTGCAGTGAGCTGAGATCGTGCTATTGCACTCCAGCCTGGACAACAAGAGCAAAACTCTGTATCAAAAAAGGAGAAGAAGGAGAAGGAGAAGGAGAAGAAGGAGAAGAAGAAGGAGGAGGAAGAGGAGGAGGAGGAAAAAATAGAATACATTGTATACTATTACTATAGCATTACATAGTATAACAATCCGTGTATCTGATAAATTTCCAAAGCAAGCTAAATGATTTACTACGTGTCTTAGTCCAGGCTGCCGTAACAGACTACTCTAGACTACGTGACTTAAGCACAATATACATATTTCTCACAGTTCTGGAGGCTGGGAAGTCCAAAAACAAGGCACCAGTAGATCCAGTGCCTAGTGAAGGTACACACCCTGGTTTGCAGACAGTTTTCTCCTTGTATTCTCACACAGCTGAGAGAGAAAATCACTCCTCCTACATTTCTTCTTATAAGAGCATTAATCCAATTCAAAGAGAGTGCCACCCTCATAACTTAAGCACCCCCCAAAGGTTCCACTTCCTAACACTATCACAGTGGGAGGCAGGATTTCAATAGATGAATTTGGGAAAGGGGAGCCACAAACATTCAGTCCATAACACTATGTTCTGAATACACAGCAAAAGAAAAAGCAAGAAACCAACCTGACCTATATCCATTTCTAGTTGAGGCTCACTAGCAAAGAAAGAAATATTTTAATTCTTACTATAATAGTTTAGAATATCTCACAACACCCTAAAAGTTAGCGATTTTCATATATTCTATTCAGAATGTCTTACTTGCCAATTACCCTTCCTGTCATACACATAGCGACCTTGGTCACACACCATACTCTTCCTGAAATGAGAGGAAAGAGCAACCTGTGGACTTGACTATATAAAAGAAAAAATTGAGAAACCCCACAAAATGAAGAGGTTGGCTCACCCTTTTGCTGGCATTCACACCCAGTGCCACAAGCTGGGAGGGCATGCAGTGAATATCAGTTTGGCTGAAGCCTTGACATGCAGGGGTCAGAGCAGAAAGAGGAGAGGCGAGCACTGGGACACCGTTCCTGGACAGTGTCCATTTGAAGAGTTGGAGGGAAATTTTTAGGTTGCGGGAGGTCAGGGCTAGAACAAATGAGACACCTTGGACAGCAAGGACTGGCAGAAGCTAGGTACAAGCAGTCAGGTTCACCAGTCCCGTGACCCCGCCTGCCCACCTCCAAAACTGGAGGCTGCCACATGGCCACCAAGGACAGCTGGAGAGAGAAGGGGCCTGTCTAGAAAGCAGCCCCAGGGAGCTGCCAGGATGGGCCCTGTGGGACTCGAACCTCACTACTCTCACCCACACACATGCCCTCTGGGCCTTCAGCAGATGATAGTTACAGAGTATCCACGTTCAGCATCCCCTGGTACAGGGAGGGCTTCATGGGACCAGTCCCAGGATCAGTGCTCCAGCAGATAGGAACCCGTAACATGAAGCATTCGAAAAAATACACACTCCAGCTTTCTTTTTAGTATTCCTGACTGCAAAAGTCCCTTCTCATAGCTAAGCTCTGTCAAAAAGGAATTAAGCAATGAGTTCAAACTTAAAATATCATTCTTAAGACTGAGCTCAGGTAGCTCAGAAAAACTTCCTTTTGATCTTTCCCCATCTCTATTAATTGCATTTATTTGCCTTTGCATTTGGTATGCCTCATGTGTCTCTCTTTCTCTCTCTCTCAATTCTGACTTTAGGTGTCCTTCCTGACTTTTCTTCCTTCCTAATTCTAACTTGGGCCAAATGGCACTCACATCCCCTTTTCACAGCTTTGTAAGATGCTGTCCTATAGCAGGCCCTATGGAGGTCCTGTTCTGTACATCAGGCACACTTAGGCATGTGACAGCCCCCATTTAAATGCTCCCCAGAGCTATGTGAACTGCCTGCCACATGCAGGTCTGCAGCGGCCACCCCCCGCTTTTGGATAAAGGCTTTAAGCAGATGGTTTATCCCAATTTCTGCAGTCATGGTTTTCCCATCACTTCTGCTGTCCTCTCTTCTTGCTCCAGGCCCGTCCCTATGGCTGGATCACCGACTCCCACTGTGTGCCTCCTGGAGCATACATCTCCCCATCTCTAGCCAGCACATCCACCTCTGTACCAGGCTTTACAGAGCAGAACCGGCTGGTGTTTGCAGTTGCTTGCCAGATACTACCTCAAACTCCAGCCAAGGTTTATTTTACCTTCCAAAATGACCACAAACTGTCCCAAACTCACCTCTGACTCTCTCATCCACAGAATCTGAATAAGTAAAAAAGAACTTCACCCTATTATCACCAATTCTTTCTTTATGAGGGTTCTTACATAATAATCTTGTTATAACTGATGGTCTATATTTTTCTTTCTGCAAACCTTTAAGTGGGCTATTTGAAAATCATCTAACACAACCCCAAATTTCCTTGATTTCTTTCTTTCTTTTTTTTTTGCTGTTTTGTCCCATGTCAGTTTTCTCTTCCTTAATAATGTCCTGCAGTTGGTCCCCAAGTCCCCCCTTGAAAGTGGGAGCCTGTATGGTTATCCAAGTGACCACATTCCAGAGAGGCAGCAGGAAATAGTGTTATTACTCTATCTTATTTATAAAATGACTATTCTCAGAAGCATATCACTTAAACAAGTCAAGCAGATAGTTCTGCCTAACTGAAACCTGTACTTAGCAGAAAATCTAGGTATCAACTAGATTTTGCTTCTTGCTTCCAGAATCATAAACCAAATGTCTTCATTGTCTAATTGGCAAAGCCCTCTCCAATCTCCCCCATCCAGTCCCTGGCTGTGAACCTTGCAGATGCTCAACAAATGTTTGTTTACCAGTCCCCAGCACCCAGATACCCAGGGGAAGGCCTTAGCTATACCAACATCACTTCTTCCAGCAGGAGGTCCATTGATTTTTGTTGGTTTGTTTTCCAGACAGAGAATAAGAAGTTTTAGAAGAATTGGATTCCAAACAAGTTCATGAATGGAAAAGCAGTGAAGACAGGAGCTGTATGCAGTATCCCAGGGAGAAACACAAGCAAAGACGTAGCAACCCTTCTAAAATTAGCGAGGAAATAATATGTTCAATGTTACTGAGATGTTATTTCTATTTTAGAATGTCTTTAACATAATTTTGTTACAGACATATTAGTGTTCAAGGGAAATTGGTGAATGAATAAGTGGGTGAAGAATAAAAATGGGAAAAATGGAAAGTTAACAAAAAGAGAAGAGACCTAGGGAACAGAATGTGATTAGTTTGATTTTCGATCTCTAACAATCATTGGTGAAAAATCAAACACAGCCTCCTCTGGGGTTAGGCTGATTGTGGCACAGAAAACACTGATATAAAGCAAAAACGTTTGGATTCTTCATTCAAATGTTAGAGACTACTGAGGTGCCAAATACGTCATCTATCATCAGACCCCTAGGGAAGCATCGTACGTTAGTATAAAATGCAGATGAAACAATACGAGGTCCTAACCTTCCACATATTGTCATGTTTCATGTTTAATTATATAACCATAATGCCCCCCATTACTTTTGGCATCAAATTGGTACAATATAAATAATAAATTATTACCAGAACTTATATTCAAATGTTCCCTTTTGCTTTAGCAATTATCATTGGCAAGGAAAGTATATTTGTTCTTTAGTACCTCTGTTGTACGACCGGGGACACTTCTTAGACCAAAATAATATCTGAGAACACTGGATTACGTTCCAACCAGAAAACGTTTGCAATGGGGGAAAAATCAGAGAACTAAAATAAGCTTAATTCTCTTTTAAACTGCATAAGGGAGATAAAGCCAAGAAGAAAGGGAGAAAAAAAAACCTGTCTTATTTGAATTTTTGCTCTCCTAAGATGGAAGGCAGCTTTGAAGAAAATAATACTCCATACAATTACTCTTGAAAAAGTCAGTTTCAACTTCAGTAGGCACAGATTGACATCCCTTTCAATAATTTTATAAAATGGAGGTTTTTGCTATTTAATGTCATATAAGGTAAGGATTTAATAGCTTCTACCACAGCCTTATCAAACATCACTTGATTATGTTCCCACTGGCAGTTTTTTAAAAGGCATTTCTGGATAGATTCACTTTCTCTGCACTTCATTAGACTTTGCAAGATTGTTTCTATCAGAGGACTAAGTGAAACCACAGTTTAAAAGTTACCAATATTGTTATTTATAATTCTCTTTCACTTTGCACAACACAAAGTTGTGCATTTTCATATGCACAACACACACATCAAAATAATGTATAAAATTGGTGTTTTTAGGGATATCTAAAGAATCTCAGAATTCTAGAACAGTCCTTAAAGGATTGTGGCATAGATTTCTAAGTGTTCCCTAATAACTGCCCTCTCGAAACACCCCTGAATGTTATCTTATCCCTTGGCTTTCCAAAACCGGGATTACATGTGTCAGCCTCCCTTGCAGCTAGCTGCAGCATGTGACTAAGTTTTAGACAGCAGAATGGATGGGAATGTGATGGTGCAACTTCTAGGATATGTTCTAAAGGGGAGGGCAGATGTTCCTTCTCACCCTTCCTCCATCCTCTGGCTGAGAAAGTGAACTGGACTCTGTGGAAGAGAGACACACACTCCAGAAGCCTTAGCAGGCAGCTGGAAGGGGCCCCAGGAGACTGGAGACCTCACACAGTCCAGGAGCTGCCTACGTCTTAACTTTCATGTAAGGGAGACATGAAGTTCTATCTTCACAAGCCACTGCTTTGGGAGCTCTGTTGCATGCAGCCAAAACAACATCTACTGCCTAAAGATGTCACAGATGAGGAGCCTGAGCTGGGGCTAAAACCCAGACCTACTAATACCACAGCATTCAGAGTTCTTTCTACCACACCAGATAACCTTACCAAACGTTGTTGCCATTATTTTAAAAAAACTATTAATAATATCTTATTATTTTACTGTAGTCCAATTAGACCTCATTGTTTCTTACTTTTTTGTTGTTAATAAAGGAGAAAATGACCACTCAGATGCAATGCACCTGCCCCAAAAAAAGTTCTCTTCCTCTACATTTTCTGTATGTATAGGCCACATCCTGTGTGTGCGTGTGTGTGTGTGTGTGTGTGTGTGTGTGTGTAGGGGGCTGGGGACAGGAGGATGCCAGAGGCAATAAAATGAGGACTCAGCCATCCACTGGAACAGGCTTGGGGTTGAATACCAGGTCTCCACATACGGCTGTTTCACTTTGCTAACCCTCTGCTTTCTAAGCATGAAAAAGAGAGCTTCATCCCTCCCTCCCACTGTTGCTGCAGAAATTAATTGAGATAGCATATTGGAAGAGCCTGGTGTTATACCTGGGACATAAAAACTGCTCGACAAATATAGCTCTGCTTTCTTTTGGGTCTTTATGTATCTCTTCATTCAAGAATCATTTATACTGTCCTCACATATTATGAGTCAGGCACCTATGCCAAGCACTGGAGGAGGAAGCAAATAAGTCAACGAGGTGACTGCCCTCCTGGGGCTTTGCCACTGATGGCAGAGGAATAAAGCAGGAGCAGAGAAAAGGTAGTTTGAAAGAATCAGGTTTCTTTTTATTTATTTAATTTATTTGTATGAGACATTCCCTGCTGATTGTAGAACCTTTTAGAAAATACAGATAAGCAAAAGTAGAAAATAAAAGTTATTCCTCATTCCATTACTCAGCATTAACCAGTGTTACTATTTTGGAGTATCTCCTTCCTTTCATTCTCTCCCTGTGATATGTAGTCCTCTATTATAAACATACACATTATAGAAAATGTATGAAATATATTATAAATCTGTTTCTTCAACGTCTTTTCTCACTTGAAATTTATGAAAAAAAAATTGTATGTTGTTACTATTTCAACTGCTATATGTTTATTCCCTTGCCTGGATGTGCCAGAATTTATTCAACAGTCCCTATGTTTGAAAATGTACATCTTCTATGAAAACTCACACTGCTGTAACGATACCTTCCTAGAGAGGCTTTCTCTGCTGTTCCTAACTAAATGGCTCCCGCTCCCCACAATTGTTCACTGCTTCATTTTTCCTTCATTAAATTTATCATTTTAAAGTCTACCACATGTGGATCGGCTTAGTGCCTAGTCACCTCCAAGGCCAAGAACTCCACCTAGCCTAGAACAGATGTTAGTAAATATTTGTTGAATACATAAGTAAAAAAATAGATGTTGGAATGAACATTCTTAAAGAAAACTTTTATGCATATATAACCATTTTCTTAAATTCATTACGGAAAAAAAATCTGGGTTGAAGGGTATTAATAGGGTTAATATCAAGTGTTACTATTAATTATGTTAATATTTTGATGTATGTTACCAAATTAGTAGATAAAAAAGTTTTTACAGTTACTCTCCCCAAAAGAGAAAGGTTTTATTTCTTTGCATCCTCACCAGTATTTGATAGTATGATTTTTTAAATGATAAAAATTTTACTATTCCTTTGTCAACTATTTGATTGTTAATAAAATAAGCCATTTTCACATTTTCATTGATCATTAATATCTTAGAGAAACTGATTAAGGGAAAAATTTGGACATAGTTACTTCTTTTCTCAGGCTTTATATGTGGCAAGTAGGTTCCATGGAGAAATAAAAGTTGGCAGAAAGAATAATAATTGCAGCCAAGAATTTAGCTAAGTAGATTTAGTGTTATAAGAAATTTGGAAGTAAAATCTACTAATAATAGTTATGCTAATAATGTATCTTAGCCTTTATCTATCTATATCTTCATATTTATCTACATGGATCTATCATATATCTGTATCTACATCTCTATTGATATAATTATGTCCCTGGCCTTTGCTTTCTGCCACTTTACTCCCTTTTTTCTTTCAAGGTCTCCCTTTCTTACTTCGTATTTTGTCTTGTTTGTTCACTTTTTGATTGTTTGCTGGTTTGTTTTGGTGTAAGTGTCAATAAGATGGGTTACACAGGAGATGAACTATGAAGACTTACAACCTCTTTTTAAGGAAGTGCTCCAGTTACATACAGCTGTCAAACAAACCACCCCAAAACTTGGTGGTATAAAGCAAACTATTCTGTTGTGCTCATGGATCCTGCAAGGCAGAAATCTGGACAGGGCCCAGAAAGTTGGCTTATATTTGCTTACGTGTGTCTATTTCCTGCACTGGGAAGACTTAAGGTGCTGGGAGGGACTGGAATGGCTAACTATGGGAATCAGCTCCAGACCTTTTCACTCACATGTCCAGAACTTTGGCTGGAATGGTCAAAATGTGGGCTCAGCAGGGATGGTTGACTTAGAGTGCTTACCTGTGGTCTCTCAATATAGCTTGGACTTCCTTACAGCATGGTGGACACAGGGTAGTCATACTCAGAGTGTGGCTCAGAACCCTAAGAATAATGTTCCAGATGCTGCACAGTCTTTTATGATCAAGCCCTGGATGTCACACAGTGTAACTTTTGTCATAGCATATGGGTCAAAGCAGTCATAAGGCCATCCAGTTTCAAGAGATGGGGATGATGAGTCTGTGGCCATGATTAAAAACCACTGTGTTAAAAAACAAACTCATGCATTTTGGGACACTTCTAGGTGTGGACCAGCTTTTGAGAAATACAGTTTATCTGGTTAAACATTTGGTAATTACAGTATTTGGAAAACACAGTTTATTTGGTTAAACCAGTTAAACATTTATTTCCGATAATCAATTGTCCCACACTGTGCTACACACAGTATCCACAGACAAAGAATAAACGGCTATCCCTGCTAGCAAGACATTTGCTACGATGTGTAAAATAATTTGCTAAGATACAGAAACGTACCTGAAACAATTGGGAGTGCAATTAAGTGCTGAACTGCGATAACGGATCAAAGATGCAACAGAAATTCATAAAAGCAAGGAGGTTGTGGCAATTGGTGCAGTTGCAGTTGGTAACTAAGGCACCACAGCAGGGCTTGGATGTGTGGGTGGGATTTGGAATCTAACTCCTTCCGTGAGCAGGTCGGGGAAAGAAAGAAGAAAAGAAGCAGCAAAGGTGCAGAACCCAGGAGCCCCAAACATCGAAAACTGAGGAAGAGAGGATGTAGTTGTAATACGGTGGGTTACACAGACAATAATCTATGGAGAGAAAGGATGGTCTGTTACCAAAACTCTGTTCAGGAGAGGGCTATGGTAGAACGTTGATCAGGGAAGCTACATTTAGAATAACTAAAGGTCAGGGGTCTGCAGATGAAATAGTGGGAAGACGGAAGGTTAGGGACGGCAGCTATCCACATACCACCTACACTAGTATCATTTAATGTTTTTCTTTAAGTCAACTCATTTTTTTTAACCTAAGTACATTTACATAAAAAGGAAAATAAATTTTGTGTCAGCATTTTACACGGAACACTAGTATGAGTAGCTATGTCCCTCACCTCTCTCTCTCTCTCTCTCTCTCTCTCTCTCTCTCTCTTTCTCTGTCTCTCTGAAGTTAATGGTAGACAGTAGGCAGTTGTTAAAGACTCACAAGCACTGAGCTGAGATTCTCCCTTCACTAAATAGGCAGGATTACTAGAGAACTGAAGAAGGAATCCCTTAGTCATTAAAGGATCCAAAATCATGCCATATCATGTCTGTACCTCCTAAATTCTCTCTCTCCACCAGCGCTTTAAGAAATCCCAGACCAACAAATCTGAGCAGAAAGCAAAGCAACTGGACTGGAGCATGTCTGAGTACAGGGCACACTTCTCTTCTGTAATAATAAAAACTACTCTACAGAAATATAATAAATAATAATTGTGAATATTATTAATCCATGAACTCTCATATGACCTTCACCCTCCTCCCTCCTTAGCTTTGCCAGATTTGTAGTTCTGTCCACTTTGGGGCAGACATCTGCCTGTTTCATTGACACTGCCACTGTAAATTCTCAATTATCAATGCTCACGAAGAAAACGAATGAAAACTAACCTATTTACATTCGTTTTGGAACCAAGCACCTCTCACTGGAATTCATAGGTATAAAAGACTCAAGAATAAAGCATGGAAAAATCCAAATAGAATTTTTTTTAAGCTTTGCAATGCATTCTATGGCTGGGAAAAATAGATCTAAAAGATTTACTTTCCTAATTCTTATCTTTTTCAATGTAAAATTAAGATATATTAATGTTCCATTATATATACATATATATCTGATATCTTCTATAACATCATGCTATAGACCTTAAATATAACCAATAACATTTATTTTTTTTGATGATATATTAACTTGGGATATATTCTGTTCCTCTCTTTGTATGATATTTTCATACAGGTGAATATATGTTAATTGGCTGAACAAACGAGTTGACCTAATAACTTATAAGAGGGGCAGAATAGAAACCTGAAAATAATTGGAGATGCTAGGGCACAGTTTACTTGTTAATCTTGCCTACTCTGATGACTGCTGCTACCACCTATATACTAAGGATTCCTAAGACTATGTCTGCAACCCAACCCAGCTGTCCTCCCGAATTTCAGACACACATCCAACTCTTTATTAGACACCTCCACTGCGATGTCTGACAAGAACCTCAAACATAACACATTTAAAACATAAGTCATCGCCTTTCCCCTCAAACTCTGTGCTTGCCCCTAGATTTACAATGTTGATGGCCACCATCTAGTAGATTACCCAAAAGGAAACTAAGTGATCCACGATTAGTCTTCTTGATAACTTCCCATATCTAATTAGAAGCCAAGCATGCATACTACCCTTTGAAGGAATTCATGTAACACTTATTTTTAGTAGACTCTTGTTTATGCAGAATAGTAACAGGAGAGAATTATATAATCACATACCTATTCTGATTAACAGTTACCAAGAGTGCTAATTTTCACATAATTACAGTATAACAAAACATGCAACACTGTTCAATAAAAGATACCTTTTCTTATATTTTTCAAATCATTTAACAAAAGTGTCAGGGAAATTACAAATAATCAATTATATAATATTTAACTACATGTTTGTGGGTGCTCACGCAAGTGCATGTGTAAGTATGTGTGTGCATATGTGAGTACGTGTGTGTGTGCATATGTGAGTATGTGTGTGTGTGTGTGTGTGTTTGTGTGTGTGTGTATATCCTGACTTCTGCAAATAAACTTAAGATGGAGAAGACAGAAGATGTAAAACAGAGTCCTGTAGAGGCCTGATTCCCCACCCAATAGCCATTCCATCCCGAATATGGTTTGGATCTGTGTCCCCACAAGTCTCATGGAAATGTAGTCCCCAGTGTTGGAGGTGGGGCCTGTTGGGAGGCGTCTGGATCATGGGCACATATCCTTCATGAATGTCTTAGTGCCACCCCATTGGTGATGAGTGAGTTCAAGGGAGATCTGGTTGTTGAGAAGTATGCGGCCCCTCCCACTCTCTCTACTCCTGCTCCAGCTAGGTGTCCTGCCTGCTTCTGCTTTGCCTTCCACCATGAGTAAAAGCTCCCTGAGGCCTCCTCAGAAGCTGAGCAGATGCCAGTGCCATGCTTGTACAGCTTGCAGAACCATGAGCCAATTAAAACTCTTTTCTTTGTTAATTACCCAACCTCAATCATTTCTTTACAGCAATGCGAGAATGACCTAACAACACCCCTCCACTTCCTTGAAGCACAGGGCTTCCAGTTTTCATAAGTTACAAGCAGACCTGTGCTTCAAGGAAGTCCAGATGGCCTTGACTTCAAAATGGGAAATTTTCCATTTCCCTTGCCAGCAACTGGTTTAGGAACAGCCATATGGACTCTCTGGCCAATGAGGGTGAGTGTAATGGGAAAGAGTTTTTTTTTTTTTTAATTGTACTTTAAAAAGGGACATAAGGTCAAGTCAACTGCGCTCTTTCAGCCTTTGAATTTTTTTTTTTATGAAGGTATGATGTCTGGAACTGTTGAAGGCATTTTACCACCTGAAACAGACGCTAGACCTTGCTGACGCAGAGCAGAAAGGTGAAAGAACCCTGACTATGCTGTTAAGCTGCTGAACTAACGACTCTTCACATTTTTATGTGGGATAAAGATTGCTTTACCATGTAACACATTCTGCCTTGGGTATTCTCTTAGTTAATGCTGAAGCTATCATAAGTGACACAGACTAAATACGGGTGCCTTCTAGTTTGCATTTGGTTTTGTTGTAATATTCCAAAACACATGCATGTCATTCTTCTCTTATTAAAAGAAATGTACCTACCAGAAATAATTTATCTATTTTAGCTCTTTGGGATATGGAATAAACAGAAGTTAGACATACCAATGAAGGGAGGAGAGGAAGGTCCAACTGACTTAAACAAATAGTTCAAAGGAACCCAAAATGTGTTGTTTTCATCATGCTGGTCCTTAGAGTTTTGTCAAAAGCAGCTAGCTGATGTGTCTTCAACTGATTTATTCCTGGGGCTTTCTTAAGTGACAGACAAACATGAGCATCCACTACTATCATTCAAGGTCCTTCCAGAGTGCAACATGCATGAGATTTCAACCTCTAAGGCTCTGCAGTCCACAGGGCCCACTTAGGAGTCATCATCCTTGAATAAAGCCAAGAAGGTTACTCAGTTCATTTTCATACTAAACAAATTGAAGCCTTAATCACAGGGCAATTATCAGCAAGCTGTTCTTTTGCAATTACCGTCTCCATCCATGAAAGCATTTTTTTTACTGTGACATTTAAAAATAAATTCTAAAGTCTCCCCTAAAACAAATTCATAGCTTACATTTACTTCATAGCTTATATTTTATTTATCTCCACTTCAGCAACTTGTATCTTTTAAAAATCCATTTTGAATATTTAGGGAAAAGGTGTTTTTTGTCTTGGTGAAACATAATTTTCCCAATTTATTTTTAACTAATTTTTCCTATTATTCTGAATTTCCAAAATTTTCTTGCACATCTTTAACTCTGCTGAAATGCAGAGTAATTTATATGATTTAAAACTGGGGACTAAGTACAGTGGCTCACACCAACAATTCCAGTACTTTGGGAGGCAGGAGGATTGCTTGAGCCCAGGAGTTTGAGACAGGTCTGGGCAACAAAGTGAGACTCCATCTCTTTAAAAAAAAAACAAAACAAAAACAAAACATAAATTAGCCAGGCATTATGGCATGTCCTGTACTCCTAGCTACTCAGGAGGCTGAGGTGGGAGGATCTCTTGAGCCTAGGAGGTCGAGGTTGCAGTGAGCAGTGATCGTGCCACTGCACTCCAGCCTCAGTGACAAAGTGAGACTTTGTCTCAAAAAAATAAAAATAAAATACAATTTGGAACATTAATAATATGAGATCAAACTGGTGGTTTGAAGCTGTTCCCCCTAAAAAATTATTGAGTGAATCACTACTTTTTATTCTGTTTTAAAGAGGATACAGCAGTGGGGAAAATGGGCTTATTTGTAACAGGACGATTTAATTGGACCCCAGGAGGAGATTTCTAAACAAGGATGCATTTCTCTTTTCTTATTAAATATTGACAAATTGTAATTGTACATATTTATGGAGTGTATCCCCATGTTTATTGCACCATTATGCACAATAGCCAATTCATGGAATCAACCTAAGTGTCCATCAACTGATGAATGGATAAAGAAAATAAGGATGCATTTCTCAGGGAGGCTGTGATGGGCACGTTTTCCTCATGTGATTATGATTTTATTGTATTCCACAGACATCACGGCAAGGTTCTGCAACATCATCTCATGGGAATGTAAGGTTCCATATGATGCACCAGAGAAAGAGAGACCTACTCTCTGAGCTGTGCATTAAAAATATCATCATCAGGCCAGGCACAGTGGCTCATGCCTGTAATCCCAGCACTTTGGGAGGCTGAGGCCAGTGGATCACAAGATCAAGAGATCGAGACCATCCTGGCCAACACGGTAAACCCCGTCTCCACTAAAAGTACAAAAATTAACCAGGTATGGTGGCAGACTCCTGTAACCCAGCTACTTGGGAGGCTGAGGCAGGAGAATCGCTTAAACCCAGGAGGCAAAGGTTACAGTGAGCCAAGATCATGCCGCTGCACTCCAGCCTGGTGACAGAATGAGACTCTGTCTCAAAAACAAAAAACAAAAAAACAGCATCATCGGACCTCAGGTTGAAAGACAAGGGCAGACCTCAAGTTGCCAAGGAGCTCAGAGGTGAGAGGCATGGGTATTCTCGCTGCAGGTATACTGCCCAATCACGTCCACATCCACAGACCAACCAGCCTGCTGGGAAATCATTACCTCCCTCACCCGCTGCCACCTGCACCTCTAAGCAGAATTATGGTGTAATAAAAGCAGTGCAAGCACAAAAGTAGGAGTTGAAAATGGAAAGTATTAAAGAGGCTGGAATAAAAATGAATAAGTGAAAACCAAATATATAGCACTTGCTGGAGACAGTAAAAAAGCTCCCATTTTTGTCTCAAAAACTTATGAGAAATGGTGTTACCAGTCATATAAAAGTGCTAAGAGTTCTGGTACATGTTAGACTCATTTGCCAAACCACCAGTAAGTGACAGGCATCTACATAGAGAGTTTTAACACTGGGAGGAGCCTCAAGTGGTTTAATGCTTTCTTTGGCAAGTTAGTAATGATGGTTCCTCCTCGCTGTATAGATGATAAACCAATTAAAAATAAGAGGAATAAGAGGGGCTGGGCGCGGTGGCTCACACCTGTAATCCCAGCACTTTGGGAGACCGAGGCGGACAGATCACGAGGTCAGGAGATCGAGACCATCCTGGCCAACATGGTGAAACCCTGTCTCTGCTAAAAATATAAAAATTAGCCAGGTGTGGTGGCGTGTGCCTGTAGTCCTAGCTACTCAGGAGACTGAGGCAGGAGAATCGCTTGAACCTGGGAAGCAGAGGTTACCGTGAGACGAGGTTGTGCCACTGCACTCCAGCCTGGCGACAGAGCAAGACTCCATCTCAAAAAATAAATAATGTACATCTTAGTGATCTGTATCTAGGAAATTAAACCTAAGTTACATATGATCTGCTCTCTAGTTTGAGACCGCTGGGTGTAAGGACAGTTGGGCTGTGATACGCTCACTTTACTAAGCCATCCACACTTGCTGTTTAGTTCAAAGAAGGACATGAACTTTCCAGACAGAGACATGAGAGGCTCAGGATTGAGCCCAGGCTGACTCTGTTGAATTTATATACACTAGAGAAGGGCTAAGGACTGCAGCATGAGGAATAATGAGCTTCCTAGGGGAAAAAAAAAGAATGCATTCTAAAAGGAAGAATCAGGATGTGCCCCAGGCACTGGAGGAGGGGGGCAATGGTCAGAAAGACACATTTTCTCTCTCAAGTCCACCATAAAGCTTTGCCTCCACAAAGTGATAGAGTCCTAGGAAAAGAAAAGGGGTTCAGGAACAGTAAAGCTCGTTTCTATAGAAAAATCTCAAGGCACTGGAAACATAAACAGTGCTACTTTGAAACCAAGAGGTCAGTGTGGAGCGAAGTACTGTATGGGAAGAGATTCTTCTCAGTTCAGTAAAGTGACATAGCGCACTGTCACGGTTCAGCCTCCAAGCAGAGGTGCAGGAACGCAAGCAATGCCAGCCTCTGCATTAGTCGCAGATTCAGCATCTGCTAGTGCCTCTGAGAGCAACAGGACACCATCGCAGTACTAAAGGTCATCACGGCGGGGGCCACTGCCACCATCTCAGTAGCAGCACCTGTCATGCCAAGGGTGAGAGGTGGCCCAGGAAGCAGGAAGTGGCACCCTTGGCAAGGTACCATTTCTCGGGTATAAGAGTCTATCTCTGGACTTTATCCAGCCAGGGAAACTACTTAGAGGAGTAAGCTTTAGCAAAACTATGCCTAGAAATTCTTTTGATCCCTGATCACCATAAATTTCAAAACACACACACACACAAATTGTTTCTGATTAAGAAAAGCTGTAGAAAGAGCAGGACTTTGTCATTTGGGGACTTAATGTATTCGGTCTAAATTTTTTACCAACAACACTGAAATTCAATGTCATATGTTACAAAATGAAGTAACAGCAAGACAACAATCCTCAGAGCTTTGCTGAAGGTGGTTTATGAAAAGGAGCATTTTACTATCTCTCTGCCCATTTTCTTCAACAAAAAAAAAACAAGATGAATCAGAAGGCCTCATGTCCTCTAAGTGTAAACGCAGAAGAAAGAAAGGCAGGTGCCGCGTGGAACAGATGCAATATCCCCACTTCTAACTAGCATTTATATTGACAAAACATCAAGCATAAGCAAAAGAGGCAGGCATTTACCCTCTATGGCTATTAGTTATGTATTTATTTAGTTAGTTATTTTTTAAAAGATGGAGTCTTGCTCTGTCACCCAGGCTGGAGTGCAGTGGCGTGATCTCTACTCACTGCAACCTCCACCTCCTGGGTTCAAGTAATTCTCCTGCCTCAGCCTCCCAAGTAGCTGGGACTATAGGCACACACCACCACGCCCGGCTAATTTCTTTTGCATTTTAGTAAAGACAGGGTTTCACCAGGTTGCCCAGGCTGGTTTCAAACTCCTGAGCTCAGGCAATCCACCCGCCTCAGCCTCCCAAAGGCTTCATAAACTTCTGAGACGCAAATCTGAACCATGGATGTTGTGCAGAAGTGACTGAGGCCAGGAGGTCATTCGCACCTCTACATTTCGATGCAGCTTTGCAAGGTGCTGCACTGGTAAGAACCTTCCTTGTTATTATGACAGTCCTTTTACTATAGCAATAGGGACAGTGAATAAAATGTTAAATTATCCATGTGGTTAGCTGTACCTTATCGATGACTGCCCCCAGCTATAGAATTAAACGTTAATGAATGGATAAGTCAATCTACCTAATATCCTACTCAAACTGGACAGCTAATCTTGGAATTACAGCTGGCAAAGATTATAGGAAGCTTATTTCTTCTTTGAATAAGTCCATTGGCTAAAACAGCACAATTCCAAATGCAATTAGAAATCTACTCTGTTCAGATGAGAAAGGAAATGTTTTCCTAGATTAGTAGCCCAAATAACAGCTCAACAATGTATCCGAAAGTCCATTTATCTTGCTGTGTTTTAGTGTAGAAATAAGCAAGTGAGAGATGCAGAACAGGTGCGAGGCTAGGTACTGGCCTACTTACTTTAGCAGTAATTACATTTAATAAATGGATAGAGGACTTATTATTTTCTTTCCATGAATGATATTAAGTTTTGCTTTTCAGTCGTTTTCCCAGTAAAGACTTTTTTAGTCTGTTTTTTTAATTGTCAACCAGCAATTCTTTTCAAATAGCTTTTCACCAAGAGCAGGTTTCTAAGCTAAAGAAATGTGTGTTTATTCTTGGAAAATTTTTGTTAGGTGACCAAATGGAAATGACCAAGTATATTATCTGCAACTCCTAATCTGAAGCCCAAAGACTCTTTCATGGTTGCCATATTGAGGAGCTCTTTGTGCTCTATTCTTTCAGGAAGCACATTCTCCCATTCTTAAAAACAGGAAAGAAATAAAAGATTACACTAAGGTAAATGCATTCACCATTCCCAGTAGCTCATCTCTACCTGCAGATATTTTTGCCCAAATATGTTCTCCCCAACACTCACATTTTGCCTGGGCATATCAACTTCTTTTCTTTTCTCTCAGTATCAATCCTGTGAGGGTTATTCTAAACCAAATACAAAAGTAAAGTGAGATATCCAAATAGAAAAAAAAAATAGCCTAATAAAATAATAAAGACAACTATCTAAAAGCTATAGAGGGCCAGGCATGGTGGCTCAAGCCTGTAAATCCCAGCAGTTTGGGAGGTTGAGGCAGGCAGATCACGTGAGGTCAGGAGCTCAAAGTCAGCCTAGCCAATATCGGAAAACCCCGTGTCTACTAAAAATACAAAAATTTGCCAGGCATGGTGGTGCGTGCCTGTAATCCCAGCTACTCAGGAGGCGAGGCAGGAGAATCACTTGAACCTGGGAGGTGGAGGTTGCAGCGAGCCAAGATCATGTCACTGCACTCCAGCCTGGGCGACAGAGCGAGACTCAATCTCAAAATAAATAAATAGGCCTGGAGCGGTGGCTCACTCCTGTAATCCTAGCACTTTGGGAGGCCAAGGCAGGCAGACTGCCTGAGCTCAGGAGTTCGAGACCAGCCTGGGCAAACCTGTCTCTATTAAAATACAAAAGAAATTAACCGGGCATAGCAGTGTGCTCCTATAGTCCCAGCTACTCTGGAGGCTGAGGCAGGAGAATTGCTTGAACCCAGGAGGTGGAGGTTGCAGTGAGCCGAGACTGTGCCACTGCACTCCAGCCTAGGTGACAGAGCAAGACTCCATCTTTTATAAATAAATAAATACAATCCATAAAGAGGAAATGCCTGCCTCTTTTGAACTTTGTACATTACTCATTATTGATTATACTGATGTTTTGTCAATATAAATGCTAGTTATCAGTGTGGATATTGCATCTGTTCCATGCAGCCCCTGCCTTTCTTTCTTCCTCCTTTACACTTAGAGGATATGAGGCCTTCTATTTCATCTTGTTTTCTTTTTGTTGAAGAAAATGGGCAGAGAGATAGTAAAGTGCTCTTTTTCATAAACCACCTTCAGCAAAGCTCTGAGGATTATTGTCTTGCTGTTACCTCATTTTTGTAATATTCCCTAGAGTGAAGAAAAGCCACAACCAAGATGACAATTAATTTCATTTTTTGGTTTATAGGATACCCTTATGAATAAGCCTCCAATAGGCCTATACTCTTGGTGTGACCAGGAAGTGAGGAGGACGAGAAGGCAGGAATTACTTGGTGGCTTGTTGGGAGCAGTACCATGAGCAGGGTGATTAGTGCGGGGAAAAAGCATCTTGAAATGAGAGATGAGGACTCCAGAGATACATGTACATTCTTCACACTCTCACACTCCTGAAAGCCCCACCAGAAGTTGACATCAGCCTTGGAGCACCAGATTTCTGAAGCACTTCAATGCCTATCTCACCATACTTCCTTCTCTTTTTATCCATCTTTTCCTGGTTCTCCTTGGAGATGTTTTCTTAGTATGGATGAATGGGCTGGTGTTGGAAAGTCCCCAAGTCAGTTTTTGAAGGAGATATGAAATCTCAGATAATAGTATCTTGGCTCTGAAAAGATAATACCATGATGGCTGACTGTGGAGGTTCCCTTTCCCACACACAGGCCAAATATTCTAATCACACACACACACACACACACACACATATACAAACGCTGGAAAATAATGCCAAATGGGAAACTATGGAATACAAAAGGAATTATGAATGTCAAGTGCAGAACATGATTCTCTGACAACAGACCACTGATGCTGGGAAGAAAAGAATAACAATATCTGTATGTACAAAGAAAGTATCTATAGCACATGCATGCACACATATACACACACACTATGTTAGGATGCTACATAAAGTCACTGTACCAGTTAGCATGCCCTATCATTTGCTTCATAGAAGACTTTTCTCCATCATCTGAATGAGAGTTTATAGGCCAGGGTTATAATTAAGGACATTTCAGGAGTTTTATACAAAGTTCAAATGAAGATGTTTCATCTTTACCAAAACATGTGTATTGAGATTTTACCAGATATATTAAATGACTATGTATTTCTCTTATTAGAGCCTTTTAAGAGTGGACCCTATTGGGGCTGAAAATGTAATATCATTTTTAATATACTTATTAGAAAATACCTTTTTTTTTTAATGGACTTTCACTCTTGTTGCCCAGGCTGGAGTGCAGTGGCACCATCTCGGCTCACCGCAACCTCCACCTCCCAGGTTCAAGCAATGCTCCTGCCTCAGCCTCCTGAGTAGCTGGGATTACAGGCATGTGCCACTACACCCGGCTAATTTTGTATTTTTAGTAGAGACGGGTTTTTCCATGTTGGTCAAGCTGGTCTCGAACTCCCAACCTCAGGTGATCTGCCCGCCTCGGCCTCCCAAAGTTCTGGGATTACAGGCGTGAGCTACCATACCCAGCCAAGAACATATCTTCAGGAAGATGTTAGGATGGGGTAGAAAATGAGGTGAGCCTGGAGTATTTTTGTAGTACCACACGGTAAGGAAGTTCCCCAAAATAAAAGGATGTGGGCATGTCCAAGGGCCACTGAAGCCTGCATAAAAGAGCATCTCATGGCCAAAGAGGGAACAACTTAAAGAATAATAAAAGTAACATCGAATTGGATTTTACCCACAACATAAGGTAAATATCCCAGGGTTCTACTGATACAAGTAAAGGATTGAATAAATAGATATTGAGGGAAAATAGATTAACCTTCCCTACAAAAAAATTACAAAGAATAAATACAGCTACTCCCTAGCCCAGGAGTTGTTGAATGTGGGGATATGGGAGTTCTTGACTAGCTTCCAAAAATTAGAGTGTAGAAAAGGAAAAACAGTAACTTTACAGTGAGAAATCTGGCAAACTCTACTTTAACCAAATGACAAAGATTAGCATCATCGATAATGTCACACAATTAGCATGAACGCGGTGATACGATGTGACAAGAAGAGCACTTTCCCTCTGTGGTACTCCATCCTAAGGCCCATAATCCCAGACTAATCATGAAAAAAAAATCAGACATACACAAAGTGAGGGACAGTCTATAAAAGACCTGACCTGTATGCCTTTAAACTGTCAAGGCGGTGAAAAATAAGGAAAGCTTGAGAAATTGTCATAGACAAGAGGTGACTAAGGACACATGACAACTAAATGCAATGTGGTATCTTGGATGAGATCCTGGAACAGAAAAGGGACATTTAAAAACTAGTGAAATTCAAATAAAGTGTGGAGTTGAGATGTTAACACATTAGGGGAAATGAAAATTGGGTAAGGAGTATAGGAGATACTTGCACTGTCTTTGCAAATTTTCTGGAGATCTAAAGTTAGTCCAAATTAAAGGGTTTTTTAATAGAAAGACATATCAGTAAGCTTATAGGACAGACTTTTATCGATATGTGCACACGTCATGGACACATCATGGATGAAAGCAAGAGGATTTCAGGGAACGGAAGTTTGGAATCAGTTGAGTCAGGAAGTCATAGTAGGCGATTCTTAATAATCAAGGCTGGCAGGCATTTAAGAGTAATTTGGCGGGTTTGACACATTCCCTGCTGCAAAGTATCTTACAGTCTCTGATCAAGTACACTCAGCCAGAGCAGGGTGGGAGCTAAATGATGAGCCAGCAGATTTAGGCAGGGCAACAAGCTGAACAAAGGTACTCAGGAAAAATTAAAAAGTTAACATTCTCCTCTAGAGTAATAAAAACGGAGACGTGTGGAAACTGAAACTCCCAAAACAGTCCACCATAAACAATAACATTAGATATTGAAATAGGTCACCAAAGTAACTCCATTTCCCGTCTCAAAAGACAGTCAGTGAAATCTCTACCTCTGGGATGGTTTAGATGCAGCCTTGTGTATTACCTTCTTCATCTGACAATTATAACTGTGTGAATGCCTATTGGGTAGTCTCTCCAGCAAACCTGAGGTTCTTTCCATTGATTTGTCTTTTCCTTTCCCTTCCCTTCCCCTTCCCTTCCCTTCCCCTTTCCCTTCCCTTCCCCTTCCCTTCCCTTCCCCTTCCCTTCCCCTTTCCCTTCCCTTCCCCTTCCCTTCCCTTTCCCTTCCCCTTTCCTTCCCTTTCCCTTCCCTTTCCCTTCCCCTTCCCTTTCCCTTCCCTTCCCCTTCCCTTCCCTTTCCCTTCTCTTACCCTTCCCTTCCCCTTCCCCTTCCCCTTCCCTTCTCCTTCCCTTTCCCTTCCCTTCCCCTTACCTTTCCCTTCCCTTCCCCTTCCCTTTCCCTTTCCTTTCCCTTTCTCTTCCCTTCCCTTTCCCTTCCTTTTCCTTTCCCTTTCCGTTCCTTTCCTTTCTTTTCTTTTCTTTTGAGGCAGTCCCCATTTTACCCTCAAAACTAATCATTAGTTCAGAGTCTAGCTCCACACTTTAGCTTTGCCTGTTTTTTGACATAAATGGAATCATACTCCCTATGTCTGTCTTCTTTCATTAATTACTACGCCTGAAAGAGTCAGCCACATGATTGCATACAGATGCAATAGATATGTATAAAATCTCTTTCAATGCTTAATGTATTACACTGTATGGATAAACTACAATACATTGTCCATTCAACTATAATTGGATATTAGGGATGCATCCTACTGTGAACAACGAAAATAATGCTTCAATAAGCATTTGTGTGTATGTCTTTCATTAACCTGAGCACACATCTGTTTGATATATACATAGAATTTAAATTTTATGGGTCAAAATATCAAAAGATGTATTTAATATAGTAGATACTGCAAACAATTTCCCAAATCAGCTATGAACGAAGCCCTACCAGAAGTTATGAGAGCTACAGATGCTCCCCATTTTCTTCAATACTTTGGTCACTGTCCATTATTTTAATTTTAGCCATTCTGGTGTTTGCATAATGGTGTATAATTTTGTACTTCATTGATAGCTAATGATGTCAAGCACCTTTTCATGCATTAACTGCCTAGCTGGATATCCTCTTTTGTGATGTTCCTGTTTGAGTGTCTTCCTCACTTTTCTGTTGGGCTATGTTTTTCTTATTGATTTGTAGGTGCTCTTTACATACCCTGGATTAAAACTCTTTGTCAAAGTGTGTGTTAAAAATATAGTCTTCTAAAATAAATTACATATATATGTATGTGTATATATATATCCTTCTACTTTGTGACTTACCTTTCATGCTGCTAATCAAATATTTTATAGACAAAAGCACTGAGTTCTAATGTAGTCCAGCTTACTAATCTAATAAATTGGGATTATTAAAACTGCTTCAAAATTTTTCCTTAGTCATGTGGATGAAGATTTTTTATTACATTTGTTCTAGAAGCCTCATTGTTTCACTTTCCAATTTAGGTCTATGGCTCATATTAAACTGATTCATATTTAAAAAGAAATCAATGTGTATTTTTAACGTGGATATACAACTGACCTAGTACTCTTTTTGAAAAGATTATCTCTTTCCCATTGCATTACAGGGTCACTTTTGTCACAAATCAAGTATCTATATCTGCCCAGATCTGTTTCTGCACTGTCTAGTTTGTCAATTGATCTATTTGTTTATCCTTGCACCAATACCACAATGCTTAAATAAATCTAGCTTTAGCCTAAGTTTTGATATCTGGAAGCAGGCTAACTTTGTTGTTTTTAAAGATTGTCTTGGCTATTGTTGGCCCTTTTCAATACACACACACACACACACACACACACACACACACTTATTGATATTTTAATTGGAAATGGATCTACTCTATAGATCAATCTGGGGGAGAATTAAAAAGAGGTCTTACCAGCTTTTATTAAATTTATTCTTATTTGACATTTTTATGCTAGTGTAAATGGTAATTTTTTAAAGTTTTATATTGGAATTTTTTTCTAACTAAATTTTGCATATCGGCTTTGAATCCAGTGGCCCTGATAAATCCACTGTCAGTATAATCATTAAGTATATCTGTAATTTATTTTATCTGTATTTTCTTTTCTTTTTTATTATTATACTTTAAGTTCTGGGGTACATGTGCAGAATATGCAGGTTTGTGACAAAGGTATACATGTGCCGTGGTGGTTTGCTGCATCCATCCCCCCGTCATCTACATTAGGTATTTCTCCTAATGTTATCCCTCCCCAATACTTCCACCCCCTGCTATCCTTCCCCCAGCCCCCACATCCCCCAACAGGCCCTGGTGTGTGATGTTCCCCTCCCTATGTCCATGTGTCCTCATTGTTCAACACCCACTTATGAGTGAGAATATGCAGTGTTTGGTTTTCTGTTCTTGTGTCAGGTTGCTGAGAATGATGGTTTCCAGCTTCATCCATGTCCCTGCAAAGGGCATGAACTCATCTTTTCTTATGGCTGCATAGTATTCCATGGTGTATATATGCCTCATTTTCTGTATCCAGTCTGTCAATGATGGGCATTTGTGTTGGTTCCAAGTCTTTGCTATTGTAGACAGTGCCACAATATTTTGTATTTTCAAATGTATACAATCATATCATCTGCTAATAGTGACAATGTCATTACACATTTCGATTCTTATATTTTTATCTCTTTTTCTTGACTTATTGTGTTATCTGTGACTTCCCGTACAATGCTAACGAGAAGTGATGACAGTGGGAATCTCTGTCTCCCTCACAATCTACACGGATAATTTTTCCATAGTTCACCATTAACTGTGGTTCTTTTTAAAGAAATTCTTTATCAGAATAGTAAAGATTGCTTTTATTTCTTGTCAGTTGAGAACTTTATCATGCATGGGTATACAATTTCATCAAATCCTTTTTCTTCATCTATTAAGATAGTTGTATGGTCTTATTCTTTTGTTTTATTAATATGATAAAATACAGTAATTGATTTTCAAATTTCATATCAACTTTGCATTACTGGAATAAAATGAATTTTGTTATGATATGTTATCATTATGTATGACAGTATTCATTGCTTATTTTTTTAACTATACTTTATCATCTAAACAACCAGTACCTTGAAGGCAGTATTCTTATACTATTAATATTTTGCATTTTTCTATGTTAATCAAAACACTGCAATTATACTGTAACTCTGTTTAGACAACTTTAAACATCTTCAGGGAAGGGACGCTGCACTGGTCTTTGTATTTAATAACATAGTTAATAACACAGTACATGTTAAGTAAGTGCTTGTTGAATTAAAGACGTCACAGCTTCCTAACACATTATCTTTCACATGAAAGACACTCAGTAAATATCTGGTGACTGATGGGTTTGCCAGTTGGCACTTTTTTTATATGAGTTCCATCTTCTCGACTTAACTCCTCATATTATTGCTGGAGCAGACCTAACAACATACTGGTGGAAGCACGATAATAGCTCGGGTCAGTGAAACACAAGGCTGGCTGCCTACTCCGGAGGATAAAGAAACATATTTATCACCCAATGGCCATGACATCCAATCCCATCATGCCCAGGCAGATAGTTCACTGGGGCCCACTTCAAATGTCAGGCACTTCCAGTGCAGATAAGGCTACCTGGGAAAGTTTGCCTCATTCTTCACTTAACTTTCTTAAGCGCTAGATTTGTGATTTGAGATATTGGGCTCATTTTTCTATCTTTTGAGAAAATTTTAAATGTGCTTTTTTGGTTAAAAGGGCTATCTCTTAACCACCACAGTTTGACCTTTCAGCTGTACCGCAACATTTACATTGCACCTCAAACTTTTAGCACACACTCTGTGCAGGTATGAACCTTAAGCAATTGGGTAATTTTAACGTCCCCAACATATACAGTTTAAGCAACATTTCTGGTGTGAGATCTTGCCATAGATTCCACCCCTGTCTAACTATGCCATCTATCAGTCAATTCAGTACGAGAACTTAACTATTACAACTACTGCCATGTCCCAGAAGTTCAAAGGACTCATCAGATTTATTTGAAGAAGAACTAAAAAATGTTACATAAGTTTAAACCTGAGATAGATACAGAAGTCTATAGAAAGAAGCAAAAACTTTTAGAGAAACTAGCCAGAAATTGGCATGTAGCTATTATATGGAAGAAGAGATGAAAAAGAAACCTTAAATTCAATCATCCTGAGCTTCTCAAATTAAATACATTAAATATGATATGTCCCTATGATTATGTTAAAATAAGTTAATAAGCCACACCCAAGAGAGTTCAAAGAAACCAAAACTTCTTCAAAATACACTGCAACGTCAACTTGCAGTAAGAGAAGTCCCTGAGTGGGTGGATATATGTTGACTGTAGTGGTGACAAGGACAACAATGGACATACCCTGAGACCCTCTGGAAGATGCTCAAGAGACTTCTAAACTTTCATGTTTTGACTGATGAGTTGGAGGCAGAGAATCCTGCCTCCACCTAGAGCTTGTCTGTGTTGCTTACCTAAAACCGCAGGAAATGATGCCGGTAAATGTTAATGTTCTTAAGCATCTGCCAGACTGTTTCTTTGTTTGTTGGATTTTTAATGGAGAATTTTAAAGGTTCATTCCCTTAGGTTGAACCCTGTCTTCTGGTGCTTTACCCATCCACTCTGTATGGTAGAGTATTTTCACAGATCTCCTCTGTGAGACAAAAATGGCGTTACATAACATGAGCCTAGACCGCTGTGACCAAGTGTGCTCCAATCCATTTACCCTTTGCTCCTCATGTGAATAATTTATTCCAGGAGACAAGTGCGCACTTGGCATTTATTTACTATTCACTGGTAACATAAACTCTATTTAAGTAGGTGCAAATTCACACTTAGAGGAGACAATCTTTTTTTTTAAGTGTGAGGCACTTACTAAAGAAGCCGAGATACTATGGCTCACTACAAGTGCGAACATTAAGGATTCTGCTTTTACTCTTTACCAAGTCCGTCTTCTGCTCTCTCTTTCAATTTTAAATAGGCTGTCTGAGACATCTTGCAGATAAATGAAATATTGCTTGACTTAATTCCATCCCCCAGCACAAGCTGGGAAGAGAAGCAGGAGTTGGAAACGGGACAAGGAGCTGGTCTCTGCTAGCAGGACTAGCTGAGAGAGTAAGAACCAGAAAAGTCAGCCTCAGAGTGGCCAGCCAGCGAGCAAGCAAAGGCCCCACTAGCCAGGAACAGTCAGGCCCCCAGAGGATGGATGGGAAGTCAGGCAGAGACAGTACAACAGACCCAGGACAGTGAGCCAGCCTTGCTGACCAAAAGCTCGACACTCTGCATCCAGGATTATCATGCAAGCTGATCTCAAACTTGAAATCTGGAAGCTCTCTGGGTGGAGTGGGGTAGAGTGGCAGGACTCAGCCCGAGAGCCAGGCAGCACCTGAGAACTCATTACACCTACAGGTACTGTGTGTTGAGCATTTAGTACAGGCCAAACACTGCGCTACATGCTTTGTATGCTGCAGCAGTCTTGTGAGAGCTGGTCACAGATGTTCTCTTCCCTCTGGGTCTTAGTTAGATCCCCTTGTGCTACTCTTGAAGTGAGCCTTGACCATGAACCTTTCTTTGGCCAATACACACAAGTCATATGAATGGATGATATCTGGGTAGAAGCATTGAGAGCCAAAATCATTACATGGTTTTCCGACTGCCCTTCAGCTGCTTTGGCAGCTATAGAAACAAGTATCAGGATGGAGCTTCCATCAGGCAAGGCAACCAAGATGAGGATGGTCCCCAGCCAAATAGCACAGGTGAGACATGTGAGGGGGAAAACAGACTTTGGTGGTGTCCATGTCTCTGACATTTGGAGACTGTACGCTCCTGCAGCACAGACATGGATTGTCTTGTGTCATCATGGCGAACCTGCGACTTCTCTAAGGAGGAACGCAGCTGTACCTCTTGGTAACTGTGAGCCCTTTGCCCACAGAATTAATAGGAAATAAAATCAAAGTCTAAACCCAGGTCCATCTCACCAGAGCCCCTACTCATAACCACACTTTGACAGGAGCCAATCAAATAAGTAGGAGAAAAATAACACATCTCCATCTTCATAAATAGTACCAGGAGACCCCTGGACAGTGCAGCTGGCATAAAGCCAGGCAACGAAGTACAGTAGGCTTTGCATCTCTCCCCCTTTAAAAAAGAAAAAAGTTCAAGAAAGCATATAGCACCAAAGGATGCCAGCCCAACGCTATGCTATCCTCTGGGATAGTCATATCTTATTAAACGGTTACTTTCAAAGCAACCCAGCCCTAGGGAGGCTGCAAGAGCAGGGGTGGATTGGGGAGTTGGAAGTCATCCCTTACTCCTCTTGCTTTAATGGACCAGAATCCTTCGCTTTTACATTAGACCTAAAGTCAATACGAGATCCTACAGAGAACAGAACTTCCACGGTTTCCCAAGCCTAAAGCCTTCCAAAGCTCTAGACATTCTGAGGCAGAACAGGAAACAAAAGATTTTAACAACCAAGAGCGTTACTTGTAACTAATAAAACAACATTCTGCGTATAGTCAGCAATTTTACTTTTTCCTGAAATTTCCAAGTATAATTCAAAGTCCAGAATTCTTGTTATAAAACACGACTTCCTTGCGGCTTCTAATTCATGGTTTCAGTATGGAAAGATTCCCTATATACATTTATTTCTTAGTAAGGGTTCATCTTAAGTGTCGACCAACCAGTGATAGAAACCATATTTAAAGATTGATTCCAATCCTCAACTAATTCAGGTCAGTTTTCTCTTGGCCAACCTGAGAATTGGTCCAGTTACCTTTAAATCAGAAAAGAAGAAATAAATTATTCCCACTTTTAGCAACGTGGGTGGAAATACATTCTTTAGTTTTCTGCTTTATATCGCATTATTGACTTTCAGATTAATCTGTCCCTCTGAAATCTGGACAGAGCCCACACACTGCCACATTTCATTTCAGGGAATTCTGTTACTATGATGACCAAATATATGTGTCCTTTGAAGTCATTACTTATTTATTTCCTTAATACTTAGATTGGCTTTTAAAGCACCAGCAAAATAACTGAGTAGGCTGTTTACAGGCATATGATCTCCGTCATAATGATGAACGCATTTTTTCAACATAATAAAAAAGTGGCCATCCATTTGATTAGGCAGACCAGAAGGGTGTTTTTAAACTACCATATATCACCTCTGAATTTCACATAACACACTCATCCTAATCCCCGCAACATTTGAATTAGAAGGTACCTTGAACGTTCGGAATGCTGTTTACAGTGAAATCAACATTACCTTTCAATGCTTTCTGTAGCAGTGATACTAGGTTACTTTCATTATAGGTTTTTGACATCTCAGATATTAATTTCTATTAGAAATTACCATCAAACTACCTGAAATATCAGTGTATTCAATATGACCTGTATTACAAATACCTAGCTCTCGAATTAAAATAAAATTTACATTTGCATACTAATCCAATTTTTCATAGCACTTTAATTTTCATTCATTAAAAATGTTTGTGGATGTTTCCAAGGAGCAAGAGAATAAACACCACCAAGAAATTTATTTAAAGTCCCCTTTTTAATTGAAAGAGGGTGTAGAGAAAAATGTCAGAATCGATAAACGCATCTCTCATGAAATGTAGTTGAAAAAGTAAAATAAATGCTACACTGATTTAAATATCAAATGAGGAGAGTGATTTTTAAAAAATGAATTCAATGCTCTCTTTTGGAGCATCTGAGTGAAGAAGAAAGTACAGATGTTCACATGCTTTTAAACAATCACATCTTCCCTTCCTTGCTCTCCGAACCTCAGAGGAGGCTAAGCATCCTATACTCATGCAGAAAGGTGAGGCTGCCGTGGCCCACATGGTATGACTTGATACTTTCAATGAAAATCTTAAAGTGAGAAAACATTTAAGTATAATGTGTGCACCGCTTATGACTCAAGATATAGTCATAGAAGCCTGCACTACTGATTTTCAGTAAGAGAATAAAAGAAACAGACCAGCTAAAAGCACTAGCTGCAAATGAACACACATCCAGAGTGAAACTAAAACGAAGATAGGTTCGATCACCCTCTCAAGGCTAGACTGTTCTCCCTGATACTAAAATCAGCCACATCATTGATTACAGGCTCTTTGCATGTAATACATAAAGATGCTATTTGCCCCCTTTAAACTCATAAAACCACCAGCCCCTTCACTAATTCTGGAGAGGGCATTTTTAATGGACACTGTTGCCTTTCAAACAGCTTGCCAACCTATAAATCTTCAGAGACTTCCATGGTCTTAAGGATATGAAGCATCCTTTTGACATTACCAAATGGCTGTCTACACGCAAAACAGAACTTGTTACCCAACTCAAAGCTTCATAGTAGAGCTCTCAATGACTTCATCAGGCCCTCAGAAAGCAGGCACAGACCTTCCTTTCAGATTATAACAGAGAAATGCCCCTTCTTCGCGTGTTTCCTCCTGGGAAGAAGCCTGTTGGTGCCGCAGAGCCCAGGAGGAGCGCTTTGGGGGGCAGATGGGATTCAGGTCGATGCAGCAGTTGGAAATGAGTGAGTTCCAGGAGTTCTTGGTGTTTGTTGTTTTTTTTTTGTTTTAAATCATTGTTGGCGTCCTGACCCAAATACAAGGAAACCTCCACATTCCATAAGCAGACTGAATTTGGGTTCTGCAGCTCCGCAGGAAGAAATAGCATCCTTAGCTAGTTGTGTTGCGCTCTTGAGATAATTCTCTTAGTTTAATTTTAACATTTAGTTTAAGAAGACGCTGATGGATCAAATTTGAAACTGTGGATCCACTAAATGCCTTTTTAGAAGGTTTTTTTTTTTTCCTTTCAAAATAGCAAGCCTTAGGAGCTCAACTCCAGAGCCAATAATGCTTCGTGTGAAGTCGGCACTCCTGGGAGTGGAGGTCCCCTCTCACCCGCCCCCACCCACCAGAGCGGCGGATTTCTGGGGAGCCTCAGCATCGGCTCCTTTTTAGCCTTTCTACTTGCAACGCGCAAATCTCTCCCTAGTTGGGCTCAAGTAGAAAGGATCGCCAACTGCTCATCCCAGCGTATACTCTACAGAAAACTCTAATGGCTTGTGCGCGGGTCCACGCTGGTCGCTAACGGCGCCAACTTTACTCATTCGTTAATTTGTTAGTTTCTGAGCTGAGTAAAACAGCCCCCAAAGACGCGGGCAAACGCCCCCTCTAAAGCCCACTACCATGCCCCGCCGAGTTGCTCGGAGCCACGCTGTGGCACTTCCACTTCTTGCTCATTCTGCACAAGCACCCCAAAAACACAGTGCAAATGAACCCTACAAAGAGACGCGAGTGGGCAGGTCGGGTCAGCAGGGACCAAGAGGAGCCCGAAAGGGAATCTGCCCTCCCCTCCACACAGCCCGGGCATTAAGGCAAGAAACTGCAGGAAGAGAAGACCCCGGATCCGACCTAGGACGCGGGCGCCTGCCGGGATCCCCTCGCCTGACCCCCACGCCCCGCGCCCCGCGCGCACTCCTGCCACCACCGCGGGGAGGGTGCGTGCGGCAGGTGCCCGGCCGAGGCCCCCGGGAGCAAGTCGCCCTTACGTGCTCCAGCTTGTCTTTCCTCCGGAGCCAGACGCTGGCGCTGTAGTCCTGCTGCTTGACGCTGCTGTAGAAGTTCGCGCCCACTCGGGTCAGGCTCGGGGAGGGTTCCTTGGGGCGGCTTTTGAGCCTCATCTGCTCGAAGCCCTCATGCGGGGAGGCCGAGAGCCACTCGTGCTGCCGGATCTCCATCCTGACATGACCGGGCGGCCGCCGGCGCGCAGCGGACCCGGGACGGGCGCGCGGGGAGCCGGGCGCTGAGGGCGAGCGGGAGGCCGAGCGGCAGCCGGAGGTGGAGCTGGAGACCGAGCTGGAGGAGCGCGGGGAGCTGAGCGCCCGCGGGGAGCGCGGCCGGCGGGAGGGGGCGGTCGCGGGAGGAGCAGGGCGGAAGGAGGGAGGGCGCGGGGCGGGGGGCTGGGGGCGGGGAGAAGGGGGACCGGAGGGGACCGGTAGGGAGGGGCGCCGGCTCCAGGCAGACACAAGTGCCCGGTGCAGCGGCGGTTGCGGTCCCGAGCGGGCGCTCCGCTCGCCTCCTCCTTGCGGCACCGACTGCGACCCGGGCCGGCTCCCGGGGCGGCGGCGGCGGGGGTGGAGTGCTGTGGGAGGGGCCGCCGCCGGCCCAGCCAGCCCGCGCCGGCAGGTTGGTGCAGTGAGGAGCCGCCGCCGCCCGCCGCGGGGCCCAAGGCTGCGAGGCCGGCCGCCGCCCCTCCCGCCGCGCCCAGGCCCGGGCGGCCCAGCGCGCGCTGCGCATCCGCCTCCCCGGAGCCCGCTACACCTCTCCTTTGCGCAGCTTTACTGGAAAGCCAGCCGGCGAGGGGAGAAGTGAGCGCCGTCTCCGCGCCTCCTCACTCCTGCCGGCTGAGCGCGGGGACGGCTCCGGAGGGAGACACTCAAGAAACCACCTCCACCCTTCCCACTCCCCCGCCCCCGGCGCCCCGTCCCCCCGCCCCCTGCTCGCCTGGGCTGCGCCTTCCCCCATTCCGAAAGTTCACTAACTTCCCACCCCGAAGGACTTAGAGCAGAGGGTGCCCAGCCAGGAGACTTGTGTTTTCTGGAGCCTTGCAGGCGCCTTTCATCCGAGGATGTGGCGATGCAGATGCGCCCGCGCGCAGTAGCCCGGCGGGCAGGCGGGACCGGTGGCTCCTCAGCCCTGGGCGTCCACCTAGAGCAGGGCTCCCGGGCCGCACCCAGCCTGATCCTGGGAGGGTGATCCAGGATCCTCCGCAACGCTCCGCCTGAGCTGTGGCTGTTCCTTAGGTGGACGTGGCCCGACTGCTTGTGCATGTGTTTCTCTTCTGTGTTTCTAGGCCCCTAGGGTCAAGACTTTCCCTCCCGGGCCCAGCCAAGCGTGATGATGATTAGGAACAAGGTGACATGTTAGTGATTACATCTTAAATCTCTTTATCTTTTGCTATCTTTGGAGTCAACCTCTCGAAACATTTTTTGGTTTTATCTACATGCTAAACAGCTGGTGTTCGGGGTGTCTTGTGTCTGGTTAAAAGCTTGGGAAGTGGATGCAAGCTGGAGAGGTATACAGGGGATTTTAGAACGTGTTGCCAAAGGTAAACCGAAGGCTCTGTAGCCCTTGGCGAGGTGTCCTGCTTGGATGAGGGTTTCAAAGACATTCTGGCTGGAATCTGACAAACTTTTAGGAGGACAGGGATTGTGTTTCATATCTTTTCAAAGTCTCCATTTAAAAAATTGGTATGGTAAAATAGTAGTTGAAATAAAATCCTGTGCACAGTCAATATGGGGATGAAACAACTAAACACAAATGCACACGTTTTGGTTGTGCTAGGTTAGTTTTCTTAGGAGCTGAACTATGTTGTGTAATAGATGTCCCGACCTGTGGGCTAAGGCTTACATTATCCTGCAACATAAATGTTAATACCCTTCCTTCTCAGTGAGGGAACTGAGGCACAAGCAGAAATTACACTTCAAAACAAGGATATGAACCAGGTTTAAAAAGCTGTGAAGGGCAGGTGGAGTGGCTCAGGTGTGTAATCTCAGCCCCTTGAGGGGAGGAGGCGGCGGGAGGATCACTTGATCCCAGGAGTTCCAGACTAGCCTGGGCCCAGACCAAAAATAAAATAAATTAGCCAGGCGTGGTGGGGCGCATCTGTGATTTCAGCTACCTAGGAGGCTGGGGCGGGAAGATCGCTGAAGCCTGGAAAGAGGAGGCAGCAGTGAGCCGAGATGGCACTGCAGCTTGGGTGACAGAGCAAAACCCTGTCAAAAAAGAGAGAGAGAAAGAAAAAAAAGAAAAGAAAGAAAAGAAAAGAGAGAGAGAGAGAGCAGGGTGTGAAAACTATACATTCCATTGTATAGTATCTCTGATTTTTTATTATTACAATTTGCCCTACTATTCACTCTCTCCCAGTTTTTACTATTACAGTTTAGCCTTCACAGCTTATGCTTTCTTTAAAGTATAGCCACAGAATTTAAATGACTATAAACAGTTACATAGTCTTTTATAATATTGTTATTAGGAAGATCTTATTGCCCTTCTGCAAAGAATACTTCTGCCTTTTGCAGAAGATTAGGTATTTGGTATATCTAAACCTTGACAAATGATAGATGTCCAATTCAGAGTAATTATGGAGTGTTCTACTGTAGAAGAATTTAAACAGATGATTTCCATATTGTGCCAGGTTCTCATTCTTAAACTGAATACATTTTGTTTAAACTACACCTTTATAGGACTACACATAGCGACTGCAGTAGTTGCTACTACCTCCTTTTTTTTTTTTTTTTTTTTTTTTTTTTGACGGTTTGTTGCTGTGTTGCCCAGGGTGGGGGGGAGTGGTGCCGTCTGGGCTCACTGCAATCCCCACCTCCCAGGTTCAAGCAGTTCTCATGCCTCAGCCTCCCAAGTTGCTGGGATTACAGGCACTCACTACCCTGCCCAGCTAATTTTTGTTTTGTTTTTTTAGTAAAGACAGGGTTTCACCATGTTGCCCAGGCTGATCTCAAACTACGGACCTCAAGTGATCCATCTGCCTCAGGCTCCCAAAGTGCTTGGATTACAGGCATGAGCCACTGTGCCCAGCCAATCTCCAGTTTTTGGAGAGAGTACACCGGTGGCATATATATTACAGCATACTACTGAATTGAGCATTAGAGTTAATTCATAGATCGTATTTGTTATGATCAAAAATACAAGTACACATTTTTACAGTTTCATACGTAACTTACATAGTACAGTGCCAGACTAAATGAACCCAACAAGTTCAATACACCTGGTTGCAGTCTTATTCCTAATTGTTTTTCTATCTTGGATTCTTGTCCAAGTCCATCGTTTATGACAGTAACATGGAACTCGCTTGTTGACTTTCAAAAGACTATTTTATATAAAACTGAACCCAACTGAAACTGTTGTAGGGAAGAAAAATACTATTTCTGAAGATTGCCAATTATAATATGAGAATGTTGCACCAAAAATATTATTGAAATGTATAAATATTCCTGAATTGATACATTAACTCCCATAGCACATTTTCCAGTACAATTTCATAGCCATTACATTTTCTGAACCATCTGTCCTACAAGCCCATTGGCCTCTTGGAAGCTGGGGCCATCCCTGATTCTTTACAATACTGTTAGTGCTTTACATATAATGGGCATCCAATAAACTATGGTGAATTAATGACTGAATGGGTGCTAACACTTGACAACATGTTTTTGCTTCTTTATTATGAAAAACAGTGGATTTGATATTAAAACATTTAGATTTTAGTACTAGATCCTTTAATTACTAAATTGTGACTTTCATGGTTTTCATTTTACTTCCATAGCCTTCAAGTTCATCCATTCGATGGACTTGAACGAGAATCATCATTGCTACCTTACATGATTGCTACAGGGATGAACTGGTATAACACATGAGAAATTTGTGCATAAACTATAGAGTCCTATGTTACTGTTCTTAGAACTTTCAGGCATAGAAATATTCTTTATGTCATTCTAATAAGTTACCATTTTCATTGGCAGCTATATCAATTAATCTCAATTGCTTATAATTAATTATAGAAACTGCACTCAGCTACAAATTTGCATCTCATTCATGTTTATTCTAAATACTATACCTAAGTTGCCACTGGTATGTTATACAACACCTTCAAACAATATAGAATACTCAAGTGAAACACATCTGAGGCATCAATATCTATTGAATTCAAACCTAAACTTAACAGATGTCATTGACCAGGAATTGTTAATATTGTCTGAATTAGATACTTTGTATTGTCATGAAACCTAAGACTGAAAGCATCAAGAAGTAACTGGGAGTATTGTATCAAACTTTTCATAGTAATGATAATACCTTACGTTTCCATAATAGTCACATCTGTAGCACATGTTGCATTTACTCCATGGAAGAATGTCTGAAAGTAATCTTGGTACTTGCTGTGGGTTCCATTTTTTGAAAGGAGGAAACCAAAGCTCGTGGAGGTTAAATGACCTGCCCAAGGCCACGGAAGTCAGAGAGTCTGGTCTCAAATCCAGGTTCATTGACTCTCAATAAAAGATTTCTTTTTTCACCATGTCTGATAAAAAAATCTCAAATGTATACTTCTTAGCAATTCTATGTTGTATTTTTCACCGCTGTACTGTTAACTGAGTATTACATTTTGTCGAAGGTTTACTACTGAAGAATGAAACATGTTAATACTTAGGCCTTCCCTAACCATATGTTTTATGTCCTCCTCGATTCCCTTATACTATGCGAGGCCATATAACATCATTGACCCAAGAATGGCTCTATTCTTTGTTGTCAAGAAATAGATTTAGCAGCTAAAAACAGCATAACTTTCCTAACCACATATGTAAAGTATAGGGTTATTTCTGTAGAAAAATGGAATAATTTAATACCAGTAGAACAAAATTAAAGTAGTCCTAGATTGAAAATGTTTACTGAAGGACATATAAGCGTTAGTATGAGAAGGGTCTTTTATGTTACAGTATTTTCTTTAACCAAGTCATTATTATTGATTCGTTATCAAATGACAATGAAGGCTTTTTAAATGTTAAGTTAAATTTTTTAAAAGTGAACTTATCTATGTGCAAACTTACTTTGAAGTAAAGATTCCCGTTCTTTGACCACCTACTCCAGTCACTGTGTGGGATGGTCATTAAAGGCATTGTATCATTTTTTTCTCACAAAATGCTGCAGAGTAAACAGAGCCGTCCCTGTGTTACAGATGAGGAAACAAAGACCCATAAAGAGTGACTTACCCAAGGGACACAGGGACAGAAGGGTGACACCATGCCTGAGACTCAGAATGGCTCAACTCTAAATGCCTTTTCACAACACCAAACTTCTTGGTCTTGTTTGGGGACTTTGCATCTCTGCTGGGCTGAGAGCCCCCACAGTAACCTGAAGAGAACTGGAAAAGAGAGGGAGAGGTCAACTAGCCCCCAGGATGAGATCCTGGTAGAGTGGGTTTATAATGTGAGGCCGAGGGTCCTGTTTTATTTACACAAGGAGAACCAAATCAGATGGCACTGGGCTATTTCTTTTCCTTTTTTTTTTTTTTTTTTTTTTAGATGAAGTTATGCTTTTGTTACCCAGGTTGGAGTGCAATGGTGTGATCTCGACTCACCGCAACCTCCACCTCCTATAATTCAAGCAACTGTCCTGCCTCAGCCTCCCAACTAGCTAAGATTACAGGTGCCCACCACCACACCCGGCTAGTTTTTTGTATTTTTTTAACAGAGACGGGATTTCACCATGTCGACCAGGCTGGTCTCAAACTCCTGACCTCAGGCGATCCACCCGCCTAGTCCTCCCAAAATGCTGGGATGTTTCAGTTTCAAAAATGCAGGCGTGAGTAAGAAATACAGTGTGGCTTATATTATTGGTTGGTTGACAATCGTGAGGATTCAACCAAGATGCTTTACTCAATTGAATCTTTCAAGTTGCTATGGATTGGTCACAAGGTTTGGCCTTGCAGTGCAGCCTTGGCCAGATCCATCATGTCAACACAGAGATTAGAAAATGACTATCCTAAGAATAAATAAGTAAATAAACAGGATAGTTGAAATAGTCTAGCACAGCTAAAAGCTGGTAGGCAACAAAAAAACCCTGAATTCTCCTGACTCAGTGTAAGATTAATCAGACAGTTGCCTAAATTGGCACTTAATTTGGCCTTTGCGCTCACAGCCATGGAATTGAGAATTCACACTTCAAAATCACTCTGAAAGTCTAAATTCCACTTTGATTATCTGGGGTGATCTTTTATGTGTCAATCATGGTACCCAGCATAAAGTACGTGCAACGCAACGTAAAAAAGAAAATATCTGATGATAATATAAGCCACACTGTCATTCTTACTCATGCCTACTTTTTTTTTATTATACTTTAAGTTCTGGGGTACATGCGTAGGTCTTGCAGGATTGTTACATAGATACACACATGCCATGGTGGTTTGCTGCCTCTATCCCCCCATCAACCACATCAGGCATTTCTCCCAATGTTATTCCTCCCCAACCTCCCCACCCCCGTCACTCCTTCCCTAGCCCCCCATCCACCAACAGGTGCCAGTGTGTGATGTTCCCCTCTCTGTGTCCATGTGTTCTCATTGTTCAATACCCACCTATGAGTGAGAACATGCAGTGTTTGGTTATCTGTTCTTGTGTCAGTTTGCTGAGAATGATGCTTTCCAGATTCATCCATGTCCCTGCAAAGGACATGAACTCATCCTTTTTTATGGCTGCATAGTATTCCAACTCATGCCTATATTTTTGAAACTGAAACCCAACCTTAAGTGAAATGATATGAGAATTATGTGTATTTACTGCGTTTGGACACCCAGGTAAAACAGACTTTGACTGTAATAGGGGTCTTGGCTTTCTTTTGCTTTATGTTCTTTTTCAATAATCCATTGTTGTTATTGTTGTACAGTACATGCCATAAAACTATGAACACTTCTGACATCACCACTGGTTCCGCTGTACTAAAGATGAATGCAGTGACTCCTTGGATCTTCTACATGCCTGACAGTGGGAGTCATTTTCTACAGCAAATCACTTAAATCTAAGCCATTGTGTACCATCTCAATCTTTGTTCAAGTTCACTACTGATAGCTTCTGTACACTATACAGTATCTTCTGAAGGCAGAATGTGACATATTCATTTCCCAGCAATGAAACTCAGAAAGCTCAGAGCTAATTTTTATGCTTGGTTACTAGAACTTTCTTTGGTTTTAGGTTTTGAGGCCAGTGATCTCCTCTTCCCTCCTGGTTCAGTGGTTCTAGTTCTTATCCTAGTCTTGATGTATTTCTGGTCTTAGTTTTTACTTTAAGCCACTCCCATGGCTGATTTTTTAAATGTAGGCAGAGTATAAATAATAGATGAAGAATTAGTTAACCTGTCATGAGCCAAGACTGCCTGATAACACGTCAACCTGATAGATTGGTTTCAAGTTATAAAAACTATTAAATTGATATACAGAGTTGGAAGAGGCACATTAAATATCTTCTGTTTCCCTCTTTTAACATTTCTCCTCCAATTATGCTCAAACCACTCCTATTTTTTCCAGAATCATTCATTTTGGCAGTTGATGAGTGCTAGGCCATGGAGACACAAGAAAATAAAACAAGATTAAAAATTATTTCAGCTTGATCTTGTTGGAGAAGCAGACAAGTATAGTTGTAACATATCTACAGGTGCAGGAGAACCTGGGGTGAAGGGTGAGCTAGGGAGAAGATACTGGAGAAAATTACCCAAATGGGAATAAGCTTCTGAAAAGAAAATACAGTGCCTCACACCTGTAATCCCAGCACTTTGGGAGGCCAAGGCAGGTGGATCATGACGTCAGGATATCGAGACCATCCTGGCTAACATGGTGAAACCTCGCCTCTACTAAAAATACAAAAAAATTAGCAAGGCGTGGTGGCACATGCCTGTAGTCCCAGCTACTTGAGAGGCTGAGGCAGGAGAATCGCTTGAACCCGGGAGGCAGAGGTGGCACTGAGCTGAGGTCACGACACTGCACTCCAGCTTGGGCAACAGAGTGACGCTCCATCTGAAAAAAAAAAAGAAAAAGAAAATATGGCTACACATTTCCATGATCTTAGCAAAAAGACAAAGTTTGGTTTCGCTAAATTGAAACTCAAAATTTCAACTTTGCAAATACTGAGTTTCTAGTGTATATTTAAGATTTTATAAGCACTGTGGGGATTCAGAATTCTGAGAAATCATAAATGCTAAGAAAGAGGAATTTACAATTCTATAAATAGAAAAACTCTAATGAGACCAGGAGTAGCATAAGATTATGATCAAATGTTAAGAGTAATGGCGCAGAAAAGAATGTGAAATCAATAGTTCCCAATCAAGACAGCATTTTATGCTGTTGAAAAATACGTATTCCCAGAATTTGAGATATGCAACCTGGTTTGGGAAGGCAGATCAAAGTGGTTGGTAAGAGTCACTAAACAGGAAGTTGGTTCTCAGAGTTGCTGAACAGAATTAAACGTAAAATAAAAAGACCTTTGTTTTTTGTTTGTTTTATATGTTTTGGTTTTTTTGAGATGGAGTCTCACTCAGTTGCCCAGACTGGAGTGCAGTGGTGCAATCTTGGCTCACTGGAACCTCCACCTCCTGGGTTCAAGTGATTCTTATGCCTCAGCCTACTGAGTAGCTGGAATCGGGCATGTGCCACTATGCCTGGCTAATTTTTGAATTTTTGTACTTTTTTAGTAGAGACAGGCTTTCACCATGTTAGCCAGGCTGGTGTTGAACTCCTGGCCTAAAGTAACTCACCTGCCTCAGCCTCCCAAAGTGCTGAGATTACAGGCATGGGCCACCATACCCAGCCAACTTTCTTTAGAAAAGAGATACTAATTTACTTGATGTAACTAAGGTATCACTGTGGAACAAGATACATGCTCAGGCCATCTTTCCCAAAACTGATCAGCTGGGCCTGATATGCACTTAGGTATAGGGTTGTAATTTAGTAATATTCCCAGCTTCAGAATGATGAATTGAATTCTGCAGGCCTTAATCTCTTTATTATGAAGGAGCATGTGAGGAATACGTTATATGTAACACTATAGTAAAAGGGCCTTTTCACGTTTAACTTTTTTTTTCATTTTTCAAGGTATTTCTTTTGTTAAAGGAACCAAATTTGGCAACTAGACCAAAAAACTTCCAAAATTCTGTATAAATGTGTAATATACAAATATACACAAGGCTTTTGCCAAGAAAAGACACCACGACAACAAATGACAGAGGTGGCTTTGGTGTCACATACCACCTAGGGCATCTCAAACCCCTAAGAATGTGAGGGGCTGTTGGACCCTTTTAACTCTTTCAGCCAATTGGCCAATTATTTATTTGACTGCCATAGATACATACGTAAAATTCTACTATAATAAATCCTAAGTGTACTTAGGATTATTCCCAAAGATTGTACAACTTGAATTTTATTGACACGAAGAAATTGAATTATACTAAATTAGTTGATTGAATCTATGGTTAGCTGACACAAGAGTGTCAAAGTCAATGTATGTATCATGAGGGAAAGGCAACCAAAAGTTTTAGGCTTTCCAAGAAGAAAGCTCCTTGACTTACACTCATCAGAGATCATTGAGTTCACTCCAAGTCATCCATAGGGAAGACTATAAATTCCAGCAGAGAAATCAGTAAAACGAGGACAGGAGAATCCAATGGAGGAGGAACAGGTGACAACTGTTAGGCTTAACCGAAGCCACAGACTTCACTAATTGCTTCTTATGTGCCTCTCTTAACAACCCCCACTTAGCCGCAGTTCCTCTCCGGACTGAGTTCAACTTGTCACAATCACCTACGGGCCCTGACACCACCTTAACGGGTATCCCACTATTCAAAATGCACTCTCAAAATCTCCTTCTCTGCTATAAAACAGCCAACAGCCCCAGCTGCAACACCACAGTAAAAGTAAAATCCTCCCTCTATGCGCCACCAGGAAAATACTTCTGGTGGAATAAAACATTAACCAAAGTTATTAATGCTTCCTTCCCTTTTCCTTGTGTGCCTGTCACCTTAGTCCCACAATTAGAGGTATATAAACAGGCCAAATTTCTGTCCCTCCTTCCACCTTCCTTCAATCACCAAGACATACAAGCAGTCTTCCTCCCAATAGTCATAGGTCTCTCTCTTGCGGCCTCTCTGCTGGCAGCCGAACTGGGTAGCAGCACTCTAAGCTACAGTGTCACTTCCGCCACTCAACTAAAGGACAAGCTTTGCGTGACTATCAAAGCATCAGCCGCTTCCCTGGCCTCCCTCCAGCGACAAATCACGTCGCTGGCCCAGGTAACTCTCCAGAACCAACGGGCCCTTAACCTGCTAACAGCAGAAAAGGGAGGTACCTGTCTGTTTCTGCAGGAACAGTGCTGCTATTATATCAATGAAACAGGCCTTGTAGAGAAAACTGTCAACGCTCTCTATCGCCTCCAAGAAGACCTCCGTAAAAAGCAAAATGCATCAGTCTCGCCCCTCAACTGGTGACAATCCCCCATGCTTACCTGGCTAAACCCTATTATCACTCCCATTATCGTCATTTGCCTTCTGTTAATGTCAGCCCCTTTTTTCCTCAGGTTTTTACAGGCCCGCATAAAAAACATTTCAAGGATGGCTGTAAACTAGATGCTACTTCACCCACACTTCCGGCTCCCAACCGAGGCACCAGCCAACTAACCCTTCCCCCTCACTCCGCCCCTATTCAGCAGGAAGTAGTCAGAAGAGAAACAGCGCCCTATATCATCAAAGAGGTCAGGATGTAAGGCCGATAGCCTCGCCAGGAGCCGGCTAGACAATACTCACCCACTCCACACCTGATAACACTTATCAGGAGGTGGACGTCCAACTGGCACCTGCCTTCTCCATGCAGGCTCCCCACACCCACTCCTGCATTCCACCCCTAGCCCCACACTCAGCACTAAATCATACTGTCAGCCCAAAATTCAAAAATCCCGCTGAGAGCCTGACCAATGGCAGCTAGCCAAGTCCGGGTCCAGT
>CAUYLG010031918.1:0-24758 GCA_963573385.1 Cacajao melanocephalus
GTTTTCCTTTGGCGGACGCCCCTTCCCCACAGAGCTTGGTCTTCCCGGGTTCAGCTGTGCTTACTGTGAAACTCTCGGTCCTCAGCGCTTCCAATTGCTGTTCTCCTTGCGGTGGTGGGACCAGCCGAGCTGACTCAAAGGGTGCCCAGTCGCATATACTCTGCACTGAGAAGCGCTGCGCCGCATCGGGGCGCCAGCAAAACAGCTGTGCCTGCCAAAAGAGTCGCGCTGGCGACACGTGTGGCTCCTCCGCCGGGAATCTCCCAGTTTGTGGGCCACAGAAACTCGTCTGAAATTGCGGCGCCCACTCCCTCTCTGTGCTTTCACTGGGAGCTACAATCCTGGGCTGTTGTTAATCAGCCATTTTGGATCTCTCCGCCAGAGATAGATTTAAAGATATAACTAATCATCCTTTAACATTTGCATATATTTTCATATTTTTTGCACAAATTTGATTGCTTCACATCTCTTCTTGATCTGCCTTGTGATAAACTTGTGCAGAACTATTTATCATAGAAATTAGCTAATGATTAGCTAAATCTAGTTCTTCCTTGGGCAAATGATTTTCCATTAGTATTCATTCTAAGGAGGCTTTAACTCAATTTCCAATACATATGACAATATTATAAACTTACCAACAATGCCAGTATTATACCATGTCACAGGATGGCAGTAAATGAAACCTGAAAAATAAGAGCCAAAGATACTGACACATTCATAGAGTACCAATCAGTCATTAACAGTTATCCCAGTTCATCATCATATATGGCCAAAATATTTCCCATAGAGGTCACTCAAGTTTACAGACTTCTGTTCAACCTTATTAAGTTCTAAAAGCAGGAGTGGTCTCACAAACATGACTTTTACTCTTTCAGGCATCTAGTATAATTGAGCTAATAGTATCATCTCTTGCTCCAAGCCTCTTCCAAGGTACTAATATATTTCCCACATTGCACAACTCATTTATTCATTAAAAAAAAATCTCAACTACTATTTCTCTCTTTCTGTTCATTTATACTCAAACTTTTCTACCTTTGGAGAGAGGTTAGGTTTGGCCATTGTGTTCGTCCCTATTTCTGGCAGCAAAACTAGCTAGCAAGTGCCTCCCCATCAGTTTACTTCCAAGGATATAGGGTAGATTTACATAAAGAACAAATGTGCTATCACAACAACTAAGCAATAAATGTAAATTCTCTTTCAACTTTAATTTTGCCAGATGGAATGAAGGCACAGCCTATACCATCAGGCCTTTAGGAATTCTGACATAAAGATTTGAAGGTGTAGTTCCAGTTTTATTGCTTAAGAATCGTCTCTGCTCCTTGGATCCACAGTTGCAGCACTGGTACTGCAACAACTGCCTTAGGTGGGAAAAAAAAACGTTGAGGTGATGTGGAAAAGAAGGGAAAAACATATAGTAATAACACCACCTTCTGTCACTATGAGAAGAACAGAATAGTGATGATGACTATCCCAGCATCATCTCTCAACCGCCTCCTCCGAAATCCCCTCAGAAAAACAGGAATCTCTCCAGTGATGATCGGCCCTCACTCAGTGCCACTCAGGTTAAGTACACAGTCATGAAAACTTATAAGCCGGCCCTTCATGCCTGTATCTCACCCCCGCCTTTTATTTTTTATTTTTATTTATTTATTTATTTTGAGATGGAGTCTTACTCTTTTGCCAGGCTGGAGTGCAGTGGCATGATCCCAGCTCACAGCAGCCTCCACCTCCTGGGTTCAAGCGATTCTCCTGCTTCAGCTTCCCGAGTAACTGGGACTACAGGCACGTGCCACCACTCGCCCAGCTAATTTTTGTATTTTTTTGGTAGAGACGGGTTTCACCGTTTTGGCCAGGTTGGTCTTGATCTCTTAACCTTGTGATCCGCCCACTTTGGCCTCCCAAAGTGCTGGAATTACAGGTGTGAGCCACCGCATCTGTCCACCCCAGCCTTTTAGGCAAAAATGTCTTACTTGATTTTTCTAATTATTTTGTTTTTCAGTTGCTTTCATTCCATACAATTGCTGTTCCATTACCCTGAGGATGTCTCTTTGCCCATTGTTGGACTTTATGGTCTTTAAGTGTGTTTCTTGCTCCAAAAATGTAACTCAGCAGTCCATATGGGTACAGTATCTTCTGGTCCTTTTATAGTACTCTGAACATTTGATCTACAATCTGATAAGCAAAGTGTAATGCAGAATGTCTGTTCCTGTGAGGACCCATTTGTGGCCTCCAGAGACTGCTGGCATCAGTTCAGCTTGCTAGCTATGTGCAGGGCCTTCCCCCACAGGAATCTGCCCCATAGCCATCTGCAGTCTTTGTCTCTTTTATTGGCATTTTATGCCCCAGAGGGTAGAAAAAGAATACATCTAAATTCAACCCATTTCTGCATTGCAGCGGTACCACCATGTCCACTCATTTCATGGACCCAAATGATCACTCCAAGTGAGTACACAGGGATATTTGCCCATAGGTACTAGTCACCTGATTCTGGAAGGGGGTTCTCCTGATATGCATTGATGTTATCCTACTTACACACTCTTCAAATTCCCATAGTGATTTCCATATGGCTGTTTTCCATGTACAGGCACCCCTTTGATAGGCCAGTTTTATATTACCCTTCTGCCTGACCACATGGCCAGACCATTGGCCACCACACGAGTTGATGAAAACTCAAACAGGCTGGGCGTGGTGGCTCACGCCTGTAATCCAAACACTTTGGGAAGCTAAGGTGGGCAAGGTGGGTGTATCACCTGAGGTCAGGAGTTTGAGACCAGCCTGACCAACGTGGTGAAACCCTGTCTCTACTAAAAATACAAAAAATTAGCCAGGCATGGTGGTGGGCACCTGTAATCCTAGCTACTTGGGAGATCGAGGCAGGATAATTGCTTGAACCCAGGAGGCAGAGGTTGCAGTGAGCTGAGATCGTGCCACTGTATTGCAGCTTAGGCAACAAGAGTGAAACTCTGTCTCAAAACAAACAAACAAACATGGCAGCAAACTGCATGCAGTTCAGCCAACCTACCAAGCTGATTTGTTTTCTTTCTTTCTTTTGTTTTTTTGAGACAGAATCTTGCTCTGTCACCCAGGCTGGAGTGCAGTGTAGTGGCGTGATTTGGCTCACTGCAACCTCTGCCTCCCGAGTTCAAGTGATTCTCCTGCCTCAGCTTCTCAGCCCAGCTTTTTAAAGAATAAATCTTGGGCTGGATACAGTGGCTCATGCCTATAATCCTAGTGGATGGATTGAGCTGGGAGGATCACTTGAGGCCAGGAATTCAAGACCAGCCTGGACAGTATAGCAACACCCAGTCTTTAAACAAAACAAAAAAAATAGCTGAGTGTGGTGGTACATGCCTGTGGTCCTGGGTACTCTGGAGACTGAGGCTGGAGGATCAAGCCCAGGAGTTTGGGGCTGCAGTAGACTATGATTGTACCACTATATTCCAGCCTGGGTAACAAAGTGAGACTCATCTCTTAAAAGAAAAAAATATTGGGAGCTGGACGCGATAGCTCATGCTTGTAATCCCAGCATTTTGGGAGGCTGAGGTGGGCAGATCGCGATGTCAAGACATCAGGCCCATCCTGGCCAACATGGTGAAACCTCATCTCTACTAAAATACAAAAAATTGGCATGGTGGTGTGTGCCTGTAGTCCCAGCTACTCCTGAGGTTGAGGCAAGAGAACACTTGAACCTGGGAGGTATGGAGTTTGCAGTGAGCCGAGATCACGCTACTGCACTCCACCCTGGTGACAGAGCAAGACTCCACCTCAAAAAAAAAATTTGGATTTCTTTCTCTAGCAGCACATAATAAAGATCTCATTCTTTTTAATGACGAGTTATTATTTCACTTTGTATACATACCATCAGTTTTTAGCCAACCTCGTATTGAGTAAATTTATATTTTCAGTTTTTTTGCTACTATAAACAATGTTGCAAGGAACACATTTTTTGTACATATATTTGCATGACAGCACAAAAAGTATCTGTAGGATAAATTCCTAGCAGTGAAATTGTTACGCTAAAGAATGTCTGTGGCCGGGCGCCGTGGCTTGTGGCCGGGTGCCGTGGCTTATGGCCGGGCGAGGTGACTCACACTTGTAATCCCAGCACTTTGTGAGGCCGAGGTGGGCAGATCACGAGGTCAGGAGTTCAAGACCAGCCTGGCCAACACAGTGAAACCCCATCTCTACTAAAAGTACAGAGATTAGTTGAGCGCGGTGGTAGGCGCTTGTAATCCCAGCTACTCAGGAGGCTGAGGCAGGAGAATCACTTGAACCTGGGAGGAAGAGGTTGCGGCGAGCTAAGATCACGCGGCAGAGCTAGACTCCATCTCAAAAAAGAAAAAACAAAGAATGTCTGCTTTTTTTAGTTTGAGTAGATACTGTAATTAGCATTTCCAAAACAACTGTACCAATTCAATGTCCTACAAGTGGTTAGAGCGTTTTTCCTCCTACTAACTCCCAATACTGATTATTTTCAAAGTTTTTAATTTTTATCAATCTAATAGTTAAAAACTGGTGTCACATTGTTATTCAGTATTGTTTTTCTTTACCTGTGAACTGCATATTCATGTCCTGTGCCCATATATATATTTTGGCTGATTGGTGGGAGAGGTTTGTTTCACTGGATTGCCCAGGCTGGTCTCAAACTCCTGGACTCAGGCAGTTCTCCAACCTTGACTTCCCAAAGTGCTGGGATTATAGATGTGAGCCACTGTGCCCATCCCATTTTTCTTATTGAGCTGTGTATTTTTTTTTTCCTGGTGACTTGCAGTAGCTCTTTGAATATTGAGGAATTGACACTGGTTTTTCATGTTGCACATTTTCAGTTAATTATTGGCTTTAAATTTATTTTTAAAATTGAGATATAATTTACATACCATAAAATTTACCCCTTTAGGGAGTCAGGTGTGGTGGCTCATGCCTGTAATCTCAGCACTTTGGGAAGCTGAGGCAGGTGGATCATTGGAGGCCAGGAGTTTGAGGCCAGTTTAGCCAACATGGTGAGACCCTGTCTCTACCAAAAATATAAAAATGCCAGGCGTCGTGTCTCACACCTGTAATCCCAGCACTTTGGGAGGCCAAGGCAGGTGGATCACCTGAGGTTGGGAGTTCGAGACCAGCCTAACCAAAATGGAAAAACCCCATCTCTACTAAAAATACAAAATTAGCTGGGTGTGGTGGTACATGCCTGTAGTCCCAGCTACTCGGGAGGCTGAGGCAGGAGAATTGTTTGAACCCGGGAGGTGGAGGTTGCAGTGAGCCAAGATCATGCCATTGTACTCTAGCCTGCAGCCTGGGCAACAAGACTGAGACTCTGTCTCAAAAAAAAAAGAATAGGGGAATAAAAAATGAGAAGCTCTGACCATGTTAATATGTGGCTGATTTTGAGCTAGTATTGGTGCAAATGTTATGGTTGTTTTGCCATTAAAAAAATTAATTTTTGCACCAACCAAATAACTGACTATAAACTTCACCATAGGATCTCCCTAGGCCATTCATTTGGAAAATGTCCCAAACCCAAATTAAGTCTTTCCTCTTTGAGTGGTCAAATTCCCTAGAAACAACTCTTCTACTATCTTAAGTAGAGATCTTGTTGCTAGTATTTTGGTGGCCAAGTGGCAATATCCAGTCCCGTCTATTTCACTTCGCTTAATCTTCCTATTTTCAGTTTGGCATCCACTCCCACCATAGTTGTACCTGGTGGCTCCCAAGTAGAAATTATTTTTTATCCATTCAGAGAATAAATCTCCATTCTTTTACCTAGTTGTATGGAGGAACAGAAGGGATCTGAAAGTGTGGCTGCTTCCAGATCAGACTTTCAACTTGATTTTTAACTTTTCATTTTGAAATAACTTCAGACTTACGAAAACATTGCTAAAATAGTACAAAGGGTTTCCATAAACCCTTCACCATTCATCTATGGGAAGCTTTTTGGAGGTACAACTTCCCTGGTTCCTACCCGAGGTTCCAAGTAGGTTAACTGGATTAAGATCTAGAAGTGTATGTTTTTAAAAAGATCTCTAAATAACAAATGTGTATCCAGATTTAGAACCTACTTTCTTAGACATTGTAAATTTTGGGAAAGCATTTATTCATTCAACAAATATTTATTAAACAATTATAATGTATTAGACACTGCTGGACACTAATGATAGAAATGAATAAATGAGGGTCTCTATTCTAAAGTTGCTTATTACAAAATGGGTGAGAGATGTAGAGGCATAAAATTACAGTTCAGTGGGATATGTACATGTAGTGGATATATACATGTAGAGGCATAAAATTACAAATTACAATTCAGTGCTATATTAGAGCTACACAGATAACAGACTGGTTTACTTTATCAGAGAGAATTTAGAAGGGCTTTATGGCCAAGGTAAAAAATTTGATCTAGGACTTGAAATCTTAGCAGGAATCACCCAAGTAAAAAATATGTATTCTATTGAAGGAGCAGTATACATTAAAGCAAGAAATTCTGAATGGTTATAGCATATTGCTGGAGTGGTAAGAAGATTGATGTTGTGTGGTATATGTGGTTGGTAATGGAGGGAAGTAAGACTGGAAAGGAAGGATGAGGGTGGATTTTAAAGTACCTTGTAATAGGGGCTTTGATTTTAAAGGACCTTGTGGTAAGTTTGGATTTTATTATGAAGTCAATAGGAAGATGGTAGACTTATATTCATAGGGGCGTCATCTATTCAAGCATGATTTATTCACTTTTTTGAGACAGAGTCTCGTTCTGTTGCCCAAGCTGGAGTGCAGTGGCATGATCTCGGCTCACTGCAACCTCTGCCTTCCGGGTTCAAGCATTCTCCTGCCTCAGCTTCATGTAGCTGGAACTACAGGCACGTGCCACCATGCCTGGCTTTTTGTATTTTTAGTAGAGATGGGGTTTCACCATGTTAGCCAGGATGGTCTTGATCTCCTGATCTCATGATCCAGCTGCCTCGGCCTCCCAAAGTGCTGGGATTACAGGCGTGAACCACCATGCCCAGACTGATTTGTTTTTTAAAAAAGGAAATATGGATGACAAGATGACAGCAAGGAATATGACTTATAATAAGGAGATATGAACAGGGAAACCTTTGAGGAAGATGCTATGGTGATCTGATTAAGAAATCATAAAGGTCAATATTAAGGCATTTTCATAACCATCCAGTATAGTAAATCATTTACTACAGCCTCTAGTAGAAGTAATTATTTGTAATCCTTTTAACCTTGCATTTGTTGTTTTTAGGTTTGAAGTCCTGAGTTTTCTCATGCTGTGTTACAATTCTGCTATTGTATATATGCCTGCCTCATCTTACCAATCTCTTTGTCGGATGGGTTCCAGGTGAGAAGAGTGATTATTACTAATCTTCGTATTTATCTATTTGACAATACTTATTTATTTGACAAATATTTATTGAGCACATTCTCTAAGCCAGGCACTATTCTAACTTCTGGTGATACAGCAGTAAACAAAACTCATGGAACTTACATTCCAGTAGGAGTCCTTATCCTCATGAGGTTTTTGTTTGTTTGTTTGTTTTTGTTTGTTTTTTTTTTTTTTTAATTTTTTTGAGATAGGATTTCTCTCTGATACCCAGGCTGGAGTGAGATAGGATTTCTCTCTGTTACCCAGGCTGGAGTACAGGGCTATAGGATTTCTCTCTGATAACCCAGGCTGGAGTAAGATAGGATTTCTCTCTGTTACCCAGGCTGGAGTACAGGGCTCAAATCAATCATAGCTCACTGTGCCCTCAACTTCCTTGGCTCAAGGGATCCTTCCGCCTGGGCCTCTCAAGTAGCTGGGACCACAGGGGCATAACACCACACCCAGCTAAATTTTGTAGAGAGATAGGGTCTTGCTGTGTTGCCCGGATTTGTCTTGAAGTCCTGGCCTCAAGGAGTCCTCCCACATCAGCCTCCCAAAGTGCTGAGAGTACAGGTATGAGCCACCATGCCTGGCCTCACACATTCTTGAAAACATTTTTAGCATTCAATAAATATTTTCTAGCTGAACATGGAGTTGTACCAAGACATCCAAATCTAGGGTTGTTTAGTGATATATCTTATCACTCCCTGGTTGCCAGTTTTTGTAAATCACTCTAAGATCTTTGAAAAAATTGTGCTATATATGGGGAAAGTCACAAGGAATATGAACCTCTTCGCATACGTTTCATAAATAACTATCTCTGTGTTGGAGAAAGTGATTAGCAATAGCACCAATGATGTGTATGTCTCATTTGTATGTGGGAGGTGGGTACTCTGTATCTCATGGATTATAATATTTTCTAAATCAGAATTTCTAATAATTTGGACAGACCTAGGCTGAAATCTTGTTCTGTCACCCAGGCTGGAGTGCAGTGGTGCCATATCGGCTCATTCAACCTTTGCCTCTCAGGTTCAAGCAATCCTCCCACCTCAACCTCCTGAGTAGCTGGGACTACAGGTGCCCATCACCACACTGGGCTAATTTTTTTTTTTTTTTTTTTTAAATAGAGACTGGGTTTCACTATGTTGCACAGGCAGGTCACAAACTCCTGGAATTAAGTGATCTGCGTGCCTTGGCCTCCCAAATTGCTGGGATTACAGGCATTGAGCCACTGCATCTAGCCTTAAATTTCTACTATAGAAAAAATTTAGGCCAGGCGCAGTGGCTCACACCTGTAATCCCAGCACTTTGGGAGGCTGAGGTGGGCAGATCACCTGAGGTCAGGAGTTCGAGACCAGCCTGGCCAACATGGTGAAACCCCATCTCTACTAAAAATAGAAAAATTAGCTGGGTGTGGTAGCACATACCTGTAATCCCAGCTACTTGGAAGGCTGAGGCATGTGAATCACTTGAACCTGGGAGGCAGGGTTGCAGCGATCCAAGATCATGTCACTGTACTCCAGCCTGGGCAAAAGAGTGAGACCTTGTCTTAAAAAAAAAAAAGAAAAGAAAAAATTTAGGTGATATAAATTAGTTTAGAGACAACGGATATTTAGAGTCACAGAAGTTCAATTATAGAAGGAATTCTGAATTCAGTCTTTCAAAATGCTTTTTGCTTGAGGAAATCAATCCCAATAAAAGATTAAATGTATTAGTTTTCTATTACTGCATAATAAATTGCACAAATTGAGCAGGTTAAAACATCACACATTTATTATTTTACAGTTTTTGTGAGTCAGGAATCCAGATGGTTTAGCTGGGGTTCTCTGCTTAATGTCTTACAAGGCTGTAGTTAAGTTGTTAACTGGAGTTGCAGTCTCATCTGAGGCTCAAAAGTTTTGTTGGCAGAATTCAGTTCCTGTGACTGTAGGACTGAGGCCTTCAGTTTTTTGTGGCTGTGTGCTGAAGGCCATCCTTTGTTCCTCGCCACATTGGCCTCCCAACATGGCAGCCTACAATGTGGCAGGTTGGAGGAGTGAGACTCTAGCAAGACCTGTTACCTTATGTAACATACCATGTACACAAAATCATGGAATCCCGTCACCTTTGCCATATTCTATTGGTTAGAAGCAAGCTGTAGATCCCACCCTTGCTGAAGGGAAAGGGGATGACACAGTGTGAATACCAGAAAGATCATAGGGATCATGACTCTCTAAGAATCTGTCTACCACAAATACTTTGCTCAAGGTCACATGCTATTATGTTACTGAGAAGAGATCTGCTTATAACAATACTTATTAATTTTGCCAATCTAAATTAGCTATTACTTTGGTTTTATAGATTATTCTAAAATATTTGTTTTACTTGCCTGTGATAACATGATTAATATCTAACAAAATTCTTGTCTCTAATTTAGATGCTGCTTAAGTACTTACTGCCTATCTGCAGATAAATTTATTTATAATTCATTACTTTTGGTTCATTAAAAGAAATCTGCCTGCTCCCTTATTGGAAACATTGTTGTGGCCTTTAATATAATTTCTTTTTTTTTTTTAATTTTTATTTTTTTTATTATTTATTTATTTATTTTTTAAGATGGGGTTTCACCATGATGGCCAGGCTGGTGTTGAACTCCTGACCTCAGGTGATCCACCCACCTCGGCCTCCCAAAGTGCTAGGATTACAGGCATGAGCCACCGTGCCCAGCCTAATTTCTTTTTTTAAAAATCTAAACCACTTAAACTCCTGCACTTAGTAAATTTTTTTTAGAGATGGGGGTCTCACTGTGTTGTCCAGGCTGGTCTTGAACTCCTGGCCTCAAGTGATCTTCCTACCTTGGTCTCCCAAAGTCCTAGGATTATAGACATGAGTCACCACACCCAGCCTAATAGAGTTTCTTAATAACAAATATTGCAGAGTTTCGTGGTCCTCAGACTTTTGTTCTTTTGTTCATTATTCCCCTACAGAATTGTGAAAAACTATGTACTCCTTGTAGATTAAGTTGACATTAAAAATTTTTCATCCTGTCTTAAATAGGTAGAAATGATATAATTTCTAGGCCATGCAAGGTGGTTCATGCCTGTAATCCCAGCGCTTTGGGAGCCTGAGGCAGGCAGATCCCCTGAGGTCAGGAGTTCAAGACCAGCCTGGCCAACATAGTGAAACCCCATCTCTACTAAAAATACAAAAATTAGCCGGGTGTGGTGGCACGTGCCTGTAGTCCCAGCTACTCAGGACGCTGAGGCAGGAGAATTGCTTGAACCTGGGAGGCAGAGGTTGCAGTGAGCCAACATCAGGTCACTGCACTCCAGCCTGAGCAACAGAGTGTGCCTCTGTCTCAAAAAACAAAAAAAAGGTAATGATATAATTTCTAGTGTGTAAGTATTGATATAATAAAAAAAAACTGTTGGGTCATTGTTTTAAATATATGTAATGTAAATACCATAATGATATGATACTCACCATCATCCATTTGAGGAATAAATTAATAAACTTTTCTTTAAAGGTCTAACATTACATTTATTCCTTTTTCTCCTTGAAATTGAAGGATACATTTTCATTCTCCTTTCCCCACATAGTTTTATCTTAGTATAATGCTATTTTCAACTTGCAGGTCTTTTATTGTAGGTCTCTGTTAAAAAATATATATAAACAGAATTTTAAAAGAATTTCCCAAGATCATAATGCACTAAACACTAAAAAATTTCCTCTGGACTCACTATTATAGTTGTCTTACTAAATTAATTGATTAAATAATATAGTATATTACAACTTTTGATCATTATCAAGCATAACTTTCTTGAAGCATCACTTATTGAGATGGAATGGATGTTAGGGAGTTGTGTATTTCTTTGTTTAGTTATTTGTTTAAAAATGGCCTCACAGACAACAGTATTTTGAATCCTTTTGTTTTGAGATTTCTGTACTTCCCAGTAATTCACCCTAATACAATTTGGGGTGAGTAAAAGTTAGATATTTGTGTGTGTGTGTGTGTGTGTGTGTGTGTGAAGAGGGAGAAGGATGATTGTGAAAGAGATGGTTAGCTATTTTAGAAAAGTTGTTTTTATGGGCAGTCCCCTAGGATGTGTGCTTTATGAGAGCACAGATTTCATTTTTATTTTTTATCTTTCACCTGTTCATGACTGTATGCCTAGGCCCAGAACAATGACTGGTATATAACAGGCACTCAGTAAATATTTGAGGAATGAATAAATTGTATAAATGAACATATGAAAACAAAAACTATTTTATTTAATGAATCTGGAAATCACATGCTGAATAGTGTATTTTCCTAGGGTTTGTGTGAGTGGGTTTCCACGGCAACATGAAAAACATTGGAAAGAACTCTGTGGTCGAATAGTATTGGATCCTGAATTTATGGTGCAACTTCTCACAGGGGTTTATTATGCCATGTAAGTAAGTGGAATACAAAATTGTATGAATTCTTCCTAATGGTTGGAAACTTTTAATATTTCTCTTTCTTCCTTATCAGACACAATACTGAATCTCTTGTTCTATGATAGGCTTATCTTGTTTTTCTAATATGGTTTCCTTTTAGTACTTTTAAAATAACCAAAATGTAACATAACTAGTTATTAAAATTGGAGTTTAGAAATTGTTAGGTTTTCTGTATGGAAAACTATCTCTACAAAGTTCATAATCCAGGTTTTCATGAATGCATTAAGTAGATTACTTTGAATATATCACCATGTAATAAAAACCAATTTATGTGAAGAAACATTTGTAAACATAGTATTTAAAATATTGGTTTTGTTTTTATAACCAAAATTGGGATAGTTTACAAATGAAATGATATAACACTTGGCATAAAAATTTTGCTTCACAACCAAAATTGCAGGACTTGAAACAATTTAAAAAGTTAAGCTGAAGAGTAAATATTTGTTCAAGAGAGTAAATGATCTGCTTCTTCATAGGTATAATGGACAGTGGGACCTTGGCCAGGAAGTTCTTGATGACATCATTTATAGAGCTCAGCTAGAGCTTTTTTCTCAACCACTATTGGTAAGTTATCTTTACTCTTTATTAAATATACTTATACCTTAAAAAAAAAAAAAGTACTAGGTTAAAAATCTGAGACAATCCCAATAATTAGGGGAAAAATTTTATTCCAGAATAACAATTAGTTAACTGTTAGAGAAAACACAAAATAGGTTTAGATCCTTTCCACCTTCCAGTACCAAAATAAAGTTCGGATAAAGTGAATAATTAAATGTTTTGAAACCCTTTAAGAAAAGAGAGAAGAAAAGATTCCAAATATTCAAATTTCTAGAGAAGGGAAGACTTTCTAAGCATAAGTGACAGGACAAGTCACTTAAATAAGATTGATTTTTTTTTCCCCTACATAAACACCTAAATTCTAAGCTGTTAGGTTTTTGTTTTTTTGTTTCTTGTTTTGTATTTTTTGTAGAGACAGGGTCTCTCTGTGTTGCTGAGGCTGGCCTCAGCCTCCAAGACTGCTGGGATTATGGACGTGTGACACCACACCCAGCCGACTCCATCAGTTTTGCATTTTTTTTTTTCCTTTTTCTGTTTTTGAGATGGAGTTTTGCTCTTGTTTCCCAAGCTGGAGTGTAATGGCACAATGTTGGCTCACTGCATCCTCCACCTAATGGGTTCAAGCGATTCTCCTGCCTCAGCCTCCAGAGTAACTGGGATTACAGGCATACACCACTACACCTGGCTAATTTATTGTATTTTTAGTAGAAATGGGGTTTCACCATGTTAGCCAGGCTGGTCTCAAACTCCTGACCTCAGGTGATCCACCTGCCTCTGCCTCCCAAAGTACTGTGAGCCACTGCACCCAGCCCATCAGTTTTTTTAAGTTTATTTTTTTAAATTTTATTTTGTTTTTGAGATGGAGTTTCTCTCTGCCATCCAGTGGAGTGCAGTGCCATGATCTCAGCTCACTGCAACCTCTGCCTCTTGGGTTCAAGCAATCCTCCCATCTTAGCCTCCCATGCCTAGCTGGGATTATAGGCACCACCACCCCCAGCTAATTTTTGTATTTTTAGTAGAGACAGTTTCACCATGTTGGCCAGGCTGGTCTTGAAATCCTGATTTCAAGTGATCTGCCGGCCTCGGCCTCCTAGAGTGTTGAGATTAAAGGTGTGAGCCACTGTGCCTGGCCTCCATCAGGTTTTTAAAAGCAAAATTAATACCTGCAGGACACAAACTGAGAAATATATTTTCAGCAGGCATGGTAAGAATAAGCAAATTAATATTTCATTCTATGTAAAAAGATTTTGTACTCTCCTACAAAATAAACAAATCTCCAAATGGTAAGTGATTAAAAAACAGATGTAAGGCTGGGTGCGGTGGCTCACACCTGTAATCCCAGCACTTTGGGATGCCAAGGTGTGTGGATCACCTGATGCCACAAGTTCAAGACCAGCCTGGCCAACATAGCAAAATGCTATCTTTACAAAAAATACAAAATTTAGCTGGGTGTGGTGGTGCATACCTCTAATCCCAGCTACCTGGGAGGCTGAGGCATGAGAATTGCTTGAACCCAGGAGGCAGAGGTTGCAGTGAGCAGAGATCATGCTACTGCACTCCAGCCTAGGTAACAGAGCAAGACCTTGCCACAAAAAAAAACAGAAAACAAAACAAAACAACAAATGTAAATATCCAGTAGTGAAGTGAGGAAGGCATTCTTTGTGTTACAGTGGTAGTATGATGCAACTCTGAATATCCCCAGAAGAAGCAGTTTGGTAATGTGTGTTTATTTCTTTGACCCTGTATCCCATGTCTAGCAGTGTATTCCAGGAAACTAAACTTAAATTTAATACCAAAATTATAAATACCAGAGACAGTGTATTATAAGCATAACATTACAGTTTTATTTCTAATTGCAAAGGAATAAAAACAGTCTAAATGTTCCACAGCAGAGAATGATTTAAGTTGTATGATATTTACTTGATAAAACTGTATATTTGAGGTTTTATATTAAAGGGAAACACTAGCTTGTATGAGGTAGAAAAACAGTATACAACTATATTTTTAGATCTAGACAGGACAGAGGAAGCATACAAAATGCATATAGTTGTCTAGGTAATTTGTCTGTGGATATTTTTATTCCTTTCCAGTTTTGTAAGCTTTTTGTAGTATTTTGATAATGGTGTTCTTAAAATATTATTTTCTACTTGTAGCATTTTAAGAGTACAGCTTTTTATTTTATTGCTTCAAAAATTATTATTTTTTTGAGACAGGGTCTCACTCTGTCACCTGAGCTGGAGTGCTGTGGTGTGATAACAGTTCAGTATAACCTCTACCTTCCATACTCAAGTGGTCCTCCTGCCTCAGCCTTCTGAGTAGCTGAGACTACAGGTGCATACCAGCACATCCAGCAAATTTTTGTATATTTTTTGGAGACCAGGTCTCACCATGTTGCCTAGGCTGGTCTCAAATTCCTGGACTCAAGCCCTCTGCCTGCTTCAGCCTCTCAAAGTGGTGGGATTACAGGCATGAGCCACTTTGCCTGGCTGATCTTTTTAAAAGCCATTTTATTTGTATCATTTTTTAAATATTTTAAGCTAAATATAAATTTATTGAGGTAGCATTTGCAGTAATTCTTCTTTGAATTCCCATTTATTTCCTAATCTTACCCTAAGAGTTACATTAAAACAAATGGGTAAAAAAATTTAAAAATTACATCATCATAGTAATACCTAGAACTTATGAAACTATTTAAATTCATAGTTTATCCTTTCAACAATCTTGTAAATTAAGTAGAGGTGGCATTTCCAAGGCAATACAGGTAAAGAGATTAGTAACTCTAGTGTTACAGTTTCCTTTATTGTCAGCGTCTCTGGGGGACCCAATAATAATACCCCTTTTCACTATTCAAATCTAGAGCCACCTGATAGACAGAAAAATAGTTGGTAGATGGGGACAAGTATTTTCATTACTCTTAAAAGCTAAATTGAAAGACTTAACTTTCCTCTACATCTAGACCTTGGAACAGCCCACTGGAGAGAATGAGTGGGCAGATCAGGCACACCCATCCAGGCTGCTGCTTCATTCCATGTGAGCTTGTCCAAGTGGAGAGGGAGGGTGAAAGACAGTCCTTTAGCTCAAGATTTTTGCTAGATTGGTACAACCCAATTAGGAAACATGGATCAGTCAAATGGCAATTACCAGGAGCAGAAAGTGGCAGGACAAAATGCCAGAAGTATTTAGGAAACATTTCTCCTCATGTAAATAGAAGAGTGGAGAATATCCCAATATTTATCAGAGATTAAATTCTGCATGTTATTTATCATCTGAAGAATCAGACAATTCTAAATTGTCTCATAATCAGTTTAAATGTTAATTCTTTCTTTGGAATGCTTTTTCTCTTTGAAAGTCAACCATTTTAAGGCATCAGTGGAGTATGTGACTCATATTTTAGAAATTCTCATTTGAAAGCTTGCTTAAAAGAATAGAGAACAACAAAGATACATTTATTACATGTTTGTACTTTTATGTGTTATAATGCAAATTTTAAATACATATTCAAAAATTATTGAAACAAGTATAAACAAAAACTGCATATTGATTGTAAACTTGTATAGACTTATATTATCATTGTAGGTTGCCAATGCCATGAAAAACTCATTACCATTTGATGCTCCTGATTCTTCACAAGAAGGCCAGAAAGTCCTTAAAGTTGAAGTCACTCCAACAGTGCCGAGGATTTCTCGGACTGCAATTACAACAGCTTCAATCCGTCGTCATAGATGGAGGAGAGAAGGTGAGTACAAAATCCCCATAGTCCACACATGGAGTCAAGTAAATTTATCACTGTTTACAGACTGTCTTAGCACATGATATTAAAAGACCCTGTATAATTAAAGTAAATTTTTTTTGTTAAAAATAGCACTAGAAATGTGACTGTCTAGTTATTTTAATATGAATATATACTTATAAAATAGATGTTATTTAGATTGCTGTATAAAGATTAAAACATAAAATAAGATGAGGTTAATTTTTATATTTTTTTGAACCAAGTAAGAACAACAGGAAAGAAGTTGCTTTAACCTTGTTACCATACTAGGAAAAAAAAGGTGCACGTATGAGCACTGTGGGAAAAAGTATATAACTGGCCAAACTAACAATATAATACAAGCTATTCATAAAATGATGTATTCTTATTTTTGGATTTTTATCTTTGCCTTTCCTTTTTTTGTAAGTGCTGAATCCAGCAGTATTTCATAGACATGGTACTTGAATAGTCAAGCTGTCTTGCCTAAGAGATATTGCCATTTTAATGATCCTGATTTTTCTGTCTTAATTCATTTGCAAACCTCACATTGTTCATCTGCTGCCTTATGTGTGTGCATGCTGTGCACACACATGTAACTATATAAATAGTATTTGTGTTTATATCATATCCATATATACATTCTCTTATCTGCCTGGGTCAAAATGCTCAGAAAAGAATAGAGCAGCATAAAAGCACTAAAATTTTATATGTTGAATCCCAGATGGCTTTGACTTCTCAAACGAGGCTGACTCGAGTATTCCTGGCTCCCCGATCCAACACGGCTCCACTGACCTAGGGATCAAACGTGTGCAAGAGGGGGAGGTGCTGGTGCGCAGGACCCCTGAGCATGGCTCGCCGGAGCCCAACTCAGCAGCAGCCACAACAGAGGGTAGGACAGAGATGAGGAGGCAGAAGTCAGTGAGGCAGTTGCTGGAGAAGGATCCTGGCTCTCTATCCCCAAGCAGAGCATCTTTCCATTCTAATGTGTGTTACCAGTACCCTAGGGTGTATTAGCTTCTCCTTGCAAAGCACCCTCCCTCCTCATATGCATAGCACCAGGTCAGGTGCAATCTTTAGTTACCATTTGTGCTGGCCTGGAGTCTGCATCCCTGTGTAATCAAGGAACAGCTTGGCATGGCTACTAACAAGGCAGGGTCCTGTCTCCAAAAGGTCTGCAAATGCTTGGAATTTTTTCATTACTGAGCATGTTTATTCTAACATTAGGAAAGAAAAATGCACCCAGTGGACATGAGCCTTATTCATCAATATGAATGATGTTATTTATACAATAATTTATTCTTTAAAAATTTGTAAAGGGAGTTTTAAAACTTTAGCGTGTTTTCTTTAAGAAATTGAAAGTGGAGCCAGCTGATTTACCTGCAATTCTATGGTTTTCAATGAAGAATTTCTTAGCTCTTTGACAAAGTATGCTGATATTGATTGGCTTTATCATCTGTAGATTAAGTTGCTTAGGTCTAACTAGTAAACTACGGACGTATTCTATAAATGTGCTATACTGATGCACAGTACATTTTATAATTTATTGTAAATAATGGTTGCATTCAACTTAATGGAATTAAAATGTATTGTTATATTTAGAGGTCAGATATCCTAGTAGAGCCTTATTTCTATAATTTAGGTATCACAACATGGAGGGGTTTTTTTTAATACCCTTCCCCCCAACCGCCCATCTGTGAAAGAATGCTTCTCTTTGATGGGCAAGTATTTACTTGCCGTTTTGCATGTAATGCCATAGGAATTAGCTTTGTAAAAGACGGAACTGTAGCCAGTGTTTTAAAAATTATTTAATGTATTGCTACTGTGGGATCTTTATACTTATTTATGAAATCAAGCAAGTAGTTTTAAAAGAGGTTATATATTTTTACTTAAAGGCCAAACATACATAAAGCAGTTAACTTCCACCATGGGGAACTCTCTGCTCTTTGATGCATTAGAAATTTGAGCATGCTCAGTAAGAATCTAAATCTGCCCTCTGTTCCCTTGCCCATTTACCCAGATTGACCTTATTTCATTTAACAGTGTTGCATGTGCATGACCTAGGGACCCAAAAAAGTTGGTGCTGTAAGATACAGCCTTCCCTTTTTTCCCTGTATCTTATTATGTTATCCCTAGGAATAAGTTTCATCTTGTATAAACACATAACAATGAGAAGATGAATAGATGTGTAACCCAGAGTTGGCCTAAACTGAACATTCTTGAATGACTGAGCCACTTGATGTTTATCTACTACTATTGCTAGAATATTGGAAGTATTTGTGCTAAATGTAGTACTGGGTTAATCAACAGTTGCTGAAATTCCAGAAAGTGTGGGATTAGGTTGAAGCATTCCTTCCAATACATCAAGTCATACACTTTGAAACAAATGAACCAAAATAGTAGTTCCTTTATAATATCCTATTATATTTGTCACTGGTAAACTTTCTATTTGGGGGAGGGAGTGAGAGGGTGTAGCCACAATGAAAGAGGAATGTTTCCTTATTTTACCTTTTAATCCAGATTATTTGTAGTTTTATTTATTTTTTGAGGCAGGATCTCACTCCCATCACCCAGGCAGGAGTGTGGTGGCACAATCAAGGCTCACTGCAGCCTCAACTTCCCAGGCTCAAGTGATCCTCCCACCTCAGCCTCTGGAATAACTAGAACTACAGCCACAACACCATACCCAGCTAGTTTTTTGTATTTTTAGTAGAGATGGTGTTTTGCCATGTTGCCTAGGCTGATCTCAAACTCCTGGGCTCAAGTAATCTGCCTGCCTTAGCCTCCCAAAGTGCTGAAATTACAGGCATGAGCCACTGACCCTGCCTATTTGTAGTTTTAAATCAATATTAACAGAAGCCAAATGTGTAAGTAAAGTCAGCCATGAATAGAAAAGTTCATTAAGAATCCATTTCATAGCTTCTTGGGGTTCACTGTAAATACAAAAAGGAATTAAAAAAGAAATTCCATTTCAGATGTCTCCTCTTTGGACCATGAATGGTATTGTTAACACCTTTGGAGAAAATTACAAAGTAAAAATGTTTTGAGACACGATTGCCTTTTTATTTCATAAGAGTTTTTTTCTTGACTCCCAGATGGTCTCACTCTGTTGCCCAGGCTGGAGTATAGTGGCACAGTCGTAGCTCACTGTAATCTGGTTTCCTGGGCTCCAGCAAACCTCTGGCCTCAGCCTTCTCAGTAGCTAGGACAACAGGCATATCACCATGCCCAGTAAATTTTTTAATTGTTTGTGGAGATGGGGTCTTGCTATGTTGCCCAGGCTGGTTTTCAACTCCCAGGCTCAAGCAATCCTCCTGTCTTGGCCTCCCAAATGCTGGTGACCCACTGCGCCCAGCCTCCTTAAGATTCATAGCTTACTGCCACCTCGAATTCCTAGACTTAAGTGATCTTCCTACCTCGGCCTCCTGAGTAGCTGGGACTATAGGCGGGTGCCATCACATCTGGCTAATTTTAAAATCTTTTGTGGAGATAGGATCTTGCCATTTACCCAGGCTGGTCTCAACGTCCTCAGCTCAAGGGATCTGCCTGTCTTGGCTTCCCAAAATGTTGGGATTAGAGGCGTGAGCCACTGTACCCTGCCAAGCTTTTTAAACAGAAGAAAGGAAGTTACAAAACCCTATGAAAAATTTTGATAATTCTGAACTCTGCTGAAGTTTATAGATAATTGACTAGTCTTCTGCTATGATGTTTTTAAAGAATTTTACAATTAAAATTGGGTTTATTACATGTTGAAATTGAAGGGAGAATATAAGCCCATCACCTACCTTTCTACTGATTGTCAAGTAACATTCTAATTGTGACTTTTAAAGCTGGAATTAAGATTATTACTAAACTGGCCAGGCATGATGGCTTATGCCTATAATCCCAGCACTTTAAGAGGCCCAGGCAGGTGAATTGCTTGAGCCCAGTTCAAGACCAGCCTAGGCAACATGGCAAAACCTCATATCTACAAAATAAATAAAAATTAGCCAAGCATGGTGGCACATGCCTGTGGTCCCAGCTACTTGAGAGGCTGAGGTGGGAGGATCACTCAAGCCTGGGAGGGTGAGGCTACAGTAAGCTGTGATTGTGCCACGGCACTTCAGCCTGGGCAACAAAGTGAGACCTTGTCTCAAAAAATAATAATAAAAATAAATAAATGTTTTTTAAAATTATTACTAAAGTGAAGACAATACCTGTGATTAAAGTATAATCAGTGTTCCATTATATGCTAAGCATTGCTTGTATATAAAATATCAGTAGATTCTCTTGCATGTTGACTTTTGTGTTATCATCATTTTTATGGCCATATTGCTTGGGCATCAGATCTGCATGTAGCAAGATTCAGAAGCTAGCACTAAGTCTCTCAGTCTCCTTTCCTAATAAATATACCCAGTATTTTAAAAGAGGTTATATATTTTTGATATGATGTCCATTTCTGTTGACTCTCAATTTTATATTACTAATGTAAATTCTGAACCAATAACTATCCTTTCTTGGGCATTTTGGAGTTCTTTATACTAATTGTAAGTAAATTACTAAAATGTATCATATGACTATAATGTTAAAATTTTTATTTTGAGGTACATTATATACAGTTCTTTTGAAGAGGTTGAGAGAAGTGGTGTCAGCTGCTACTGTTCTTAGTAAATGCATTTTCATATGGCTTTGCATGATGATTAAAGATTATTAAACTGCTGGATATAAAAGGTGCCCTTTGCTTTAAGGATAGCTTATTTCATTCTTTAGAAGGAAGAAAATAATCCATATGAGTAATATAGCTAAGTAAATAGTTTATTTTTCCAGGTATTATGTTAAATAAAAGATTGTGTTTAAATATTTTGTATATATTTTGCTTAGGTAACTTATATCTCTAATATTTGTTTAGATCCTTTCCTAGCGTTTTTACCTTAACTGTAATGTTGATATCTGTTTTATAGATTCAGATTAAACTTTATGGCAGTCTGGGAAATGTATTTAATGAGATAGCAAGCCAATATGAGTTCTTGAAAGAAGCAAATGTATTACTTTCTAAGAGAATGTTGATCATACTCTCAGTAAGAGAATTGGCTTTCTGTAAACTGCAAGCTCAATATATTATATGTTCTTTTCTTCTTCCCACAAAAACCCCAAGATAAGAATTCTGTTGTTGGCCGGGTGAGGTGGCTCACACCTGTAATCCTAGCACTTTGGGAGGCCTAGGTGGGCAGATAATTTGGGGCCAGGAGTTCAAGACCAGCCTGGCCAACATGGTGGTACCCCATCTCTACTAAAAATACAAAAATTAGCTGGGTGTGGTGGTACATGCCTGTAATCCCAGCTACTTGGGAGGCTGAGGCAGGAGAATCACTTGAACCTGGGAGGCAGAGGTTGCAGTGAGCCGCAGACCATGCCACTGCACTCCTTTCTGGGTGACAGAGCAAGACTATGTCTCAAAAAAAAAAAAAAAAAAAAAAATTACTTTGTTAACTGCAGTTTCCGCATGAAATGAAATGTGATGGGACATTATAGTATTTTGTGATTATGACAATACATCTCAATGCTAAGAATCTAAAATATTATAGAAACACTTAATTACATAAAATATTATCAAAACATACCATATAGGAAATATAAATCCTTCCTAAATATCCCTGCTGGTTCCCTACCACTGCTTTCTGAAATGTGGAAACCAGTGAGTAGATAAGGCCATAAGACAAAACATGACTGTGAAGTTACAGAAGCAATGTAGTTTTGAGTAATTTTTACTAGTTCCATGTTAAAGGTTCTAAAGCAATATAGAAGCAATTAACCATTGAGTAAATATAAAGTTTTATTGTAGTTAAAAAGAGTTTGGCCTGTAAGCATAAATGAGTTTTTGGTATAATTCTGGGTAACCAGAATTAGAAGAGGGTCTTTTTTGCACATCTTATGGTGGGTTAAAGAAGGTATGAGGGGAAAGTTATGTGTGTGTGTTTTTTTTAAATAGGTTGATATGGTCATTTCAGAAGAATGATAGAGTGTATTATAAAAATTTATGTTAAACTCTTGTATTTTACCTAGTTGTTTTACATGCCTAAATATTGACAGTATACTAGATAATGTTTGTGGATAGTTTTTAAAAAACTGGACTAAATAAAGCTAAATTGACATTTATTAACGTATTAGAATTCTGTGTAGATTAAGATTTATTTCCCCTAAATTATTTAGGGGAAGTGTTGATAGTAGGGCCATTGCCAACCTATATAGCAGACATTACCCGAGAGATAAGGTTAGCCTTGTTATTCACAGCTGCTTCTTATTTAATTTAGCTGTTGCTGAGTCTGTCTGATTTGTTTTCTTAGGTGCTGAGGGTGTAAATGGAGGAGAGGAGTCTGTAAACCTGAATGATGCAGATGAAGGATTTTCATCAGGGGCTTCCCTCAGCAGTCAGCCAATTGGGACCAAACCATCCTCCTCTTCTCAGAGGGGAAGCTTAAGGAAAGTAGCAACTGGGCGTTCAGCCAAGGATAAAGAAACAGCCTCTGCCATCAAATCCAGTGAGAGCCCTCGAGATTCAGTAGTTCGCAAGCAGTATGTACAGCAACCAACTGATCTTAGTGTAGATTCAGTTGAGCTGACACCAATGAAGAAACACCTGAGCCTGCCTGCTGGCCAGGTGGTGCCAAAAACCAATAGTTTAAGTCTAATCCGGACAGCCAGTGCTTCCTCAAGTAAATCATTTGACTATGTAAATGGCAGTCAAGCAAGTACCAGCATTGGGGTTGGCACTGAGGGAGGTACTAATTTAGCAGGTAACAATGCTAATCGATACTCAACTATCAGTCTGCAGGAAGACCGGCTAGGTCAAGCTGGTGAAGGTAAAGAGCTCCTCAGCCCAGGAGCCCCCTTAACCAAGCAGTCTCGATCCCCAAGTTTCAATATGCAGCTAATATCCCAGGTGTAGTTTTGACTTCTTCCCTCTTCTTTCTGCTTACCTTTTAAACTGAACATTTCATTGTGTAAGAAGACACTTCATCCCATATTGTGAAAACATTGGTCATCATAATCAGATTTCATTTAGTTTAGGTATCTTCATACTGTATTTTGTATCGAAACAGCAATAAGGTTTTCTTTATCCCTCTTTCCTACATCTTCTCTTCACCTATTCCTTGTAAATATGTTTGTGAAGCAGTATAAAACGTTTGCCTTTTCCATGCCTTCCTTTCTCTTTGGGTGATGTGCAATCCATCGTAGGCTGATCGGTCCCATTTCAACACTGTGAGACTGAGGATACATTAGAGGAAATGGTGTATATGATCCCTATGAAACGATTCTTTGGCTTTTGTTTAAAAACAAAGCAAAACGGGTTTGTTCTCATAACCTATAGAACTATGAAGATTACTGGATCATATTTTTTTTCTCTCTTAACCAGGAGTGCCTCAGAGATTCTGCTATGACTTTGAACTTCTCTGAGTCTGTGCAATCATTTTCTGGAGAAGCATGGGGAAAGGTGGTAGACTGCTGCACTTTTTAATTAAAATGAGGGTAGCGCTTTCTCCACCCGCCCCCCATCTCCTTTATCCCAAGACATAATAGTTCCATTACGGAGACATTTAAATCAAGTTGTGGCCACCTCCACTGGAGGACAGGGCTCTAAGTTGATTGTGTAATCGATAATGCACTTTCTCAATGGCTCTATAGTCATTATTAACATGTCTTCCCTCTTCCCCACAAGGACATATAAGGTCATTTCTGTCCTCCAAGTTTGGCCAACTAACAAATCAGAATCTGAGGGGCATGTTCTGTTTCCCAGGAATGATTGACACTTTGGTGCTGGGGTTTGTGGGGGGAGGGGTGGTTTTTGTTTAGCTTGTGTGGAGATTGTGTGTGTGAGGGGGGATTTTGATTGTTGTTTTTTTTTCTTTTCCTTTGTGAGCTGATGATGGCTGAAGTATAACAGTACATCTTCAGGTAAAGAGAGGGATTTCTCAATCTACTTTCTGTTATGTCAGACTATAAGAGAAACCCTTTCAGCTGCTTTCTAGATGTACCTAAATTCAGTCAGACATTTTGGATTAAGAAACCTAAAGTCCTGATAGATTACGTATTCTGAAATACATCAGGGACAGACAATTGGCTGAAGACACTGACGCTTCAATGTGACACATTTTTATAGAACATTTCTACCGGGGGTACTGAGCTTGATTTTTCCTAAGGACCACACTGCCTTTGTGTTTCATGTAATGCAATTTGTGTACCTTCTAATCATATATCTGCAGTTTCTCATTTTTATAATAAAACTTTGGAATCATGCCAGTAAGCTAGATGTTGAATGTATGTAAGTAGCATTTGGTAACTGCTAAGAGGTTACAAAAACATTATTGGTAAAAAAAAGTTCTTTAGTTCTGATCCAGTTGGATAAGATTTTATCATAACCTCTTCTGGGTCTCAGGCTCTGCTATTTGAAAAAGAAGGGAATATATTGGGTTTTAAAAAAATCAGTGTATTGTGACTTAAACTGTTGTTATCCTTCCACAGAATACATCAGAGCTATTAGTGCTTTGTACATTTAGATGTTTTTACTTTATTGTTTAAGAAAAATATACTGAATTTATAGAAAGCAAGTATTCTCCTAATTAACAAAGGTTAAAATTTTATCTCTACCAATTAAAATTACAA
>CAUYLG010031919.1:0-67784 GCA_963573385.1 Cacajao melanocephalus
CCTGGGAGGCAGAGGTTACAGTGAGCCAAGATCACAGAGTGAGACCCTGTCTCAAAAAAAAAAAGACATTATGACCAAGCACTCAAGTACTTTAAGTACTTTATGTGTATTAATTCCTTTAATCCTCTCAATAACTTTATGGAATAGGTACTATTGTTATTTTAAAGACTTAGCACCTGAGGCAAAAAAAGGGTTATGAGACTTGTCAAAGTCGAGCATTAGCAAATTAAATGGCCTGCACAGAACTGAAGAACTTTGACTCTAGAGCCCAAGTTCATAAACAAATTAATCATTAACAGTTTTCAATCATAGTGTCAGCTGGTGGTGGTGGCTCATGCCTGTAATCCCAGCACTTCAGGAGGCTAAGGTGCCTTGAGCTCACTTGAACTCAAGCGTTTGAGACCAGCCTGGGCAACACAAGGAGACCCTGTTTCTACAAAAAATACAAAAAGTAGCCAGGCATAATGGTGCATGCCTGTAGTCCCAGCTACTCAGGAGTGGGAGAATCACTTAAGCCTGGGAGATTGAGACTGCAGTGAGCAATGATGGATAGCACCACTGCACTCCAGCCTGGGTGACAGAGTGAGACTCTGTCTCAAACAGAAAAGAAAAATCATAATGCCCCGATCTATGGGGCACTATGGAATATGTACTTGCCCCATTACAAGAACATTCCATCAATGAACATAGTCCTTCCTGAGGTTTTGAAAGAATGTAAGAAATTACTTTAAAAATATGGAAAGGGCTCTGATGCATGGTGGCAAATCAAAAATGTTCCTTTGAAGCACATTTTTCTTATATCTAAAATAGCATTTTTAAGAAACTAGCATAGACTCGAGGATGGGAACCAAATTCTGGAAATCCTACCATCCCTTCTAACTTCAGGAATCACAGAATGATTTTCTCTTTAATAACTTAAATGTACCCTATTGTGAAAACTGCAACTTTTACTTCAAATGAATTCAGAAATGAAAAAACTGTATGAATAATTATCCTTCAAAAGATGTTTAAAAGGCTTTTCTTAGTTTAAATAGATTTGATTTAATCTCTAATACTCATATGAGTGATCCTTATAAGAAAGTTCAAGCATTTTTAACTATTCCTAATGCAATAACAAAGCTACTATGAAAACTTCTGAGTTTCGGAGGCATACAAAACTAATGGATAGAGTTCCCTCTGGTGGAGATGCACATACACAGCACTACTAAGAAAAACATTTGGGGGCAACATTCATGTCACATCTTCAAATGAAGCAGTTCTTAAAGTGAATTATTTAGAGCCATAGACTATTCATGATAATTAAATCTTCATTATATATTATTAATTGCACTGTCTAGGTTCATCCATCTGGCACTTCAGCTTACAAACTTTTATGCAGGTACTCTCTGCCTTCCTTAATGTTCAAAAATGCTCAACTGAGTACACAGAGACAGTTTATTATGGCCATACAGTAATCAAGAAACTTAAGCTTGGCAGGATGGCTGACACCCCTGTGGCCACAAAACAGAGAGGTGGAAGGAAATGCCAGGACCTGAAACTAGGACTTTACTTCTTATCCTGTCTAATACCCAGGCTGCTTCATCACCATCTGGTCTACTTAACTGTTTTGTTTATTTTAACAAAACAAAGTTAACAGTAAGATTTTTTAAAATTAGAGCTAAAAAGAAATCTTAGTAAATTCCTATAAGTGATTGAACATACTGTTTTCTTACATATGAATTTAATGCATCAACTACTACTTTCAGGTAAGTCAGTCACAATCGATTAGGAATTGAAAACCCAATTTTAATACATATGCTGTGGTAGGATTTGGACTGTAATTTCATATAAAAACATTTATTTAACTTCTGATGTAAAAAAGATATTTTTCCAATAGTGACTTTGATCAGCTGAGCTACTATGGTAAATTTTACTTTACTTCAGTAAAGTCTTCACTTTCCTAAGTGCAGAAAATCAAATGTATTGCCAGTAGCAGCATCACAATGAAAAGACTTACACAGATGTACCTCCAACAAATAGATCTAACACTGAGCTATTTAAAATGAAATAGTGCTTCAATCCACATACTTTAATCACAGACCTAATGATGTTAACTACCTATTTCTTTTTCAGTTAAGAGTAGCAAATATATAAAGAAAAGAAATCTTCAAAGAGAAACTAGGATCAGCTGAGAAACACCTTAAAACTACAGAGGGGATTCAGAAATAATTTAACAACCCACAATCACTATGAATAACTACAAACTTACCTCAAGCTGACCTCCCCATGCAGCTGTGTTTACAATATCATCACAGTACTTCTGAAACTCTTCTGTAAAGAACAGATCAGAATACAGCATTTAATAATTTTTGTAACTTACGTTACAAGATCCCTTTTATAGTTCCCACAATTTCTGACAAAAATGCCCAAGTTATGAACATTCTCCTTTTTTACCAGTTATCCTCCAGAATCTAATCCACCTCTCAGATCCAAATTTAATTCACCCCAACTTTCTACCACATTTCCATCCAAGAGTAAAGCAGTGCATTTCTGCTTTTCTTCTTCCATAGGAGGCCCAGATACCTTCCCTACATATCAAACCCACCTCACTCTACCCCAAGCAACGACTCCCAAAATTGCCACCATATTCACTATCTTGACCTGTGTTGTGAAGACCAAACCTGCATCCAAAGGAATACCATGTAAGACCAAAATAAATAAATAAATAAAATGTAGTCCTTGTATAATCAGGTTTACTGTAAGACTCTGGAAAATGTACGAAGAGAATCTGAGTAAAAGTACAGATTAGTTGAAATTCCTCCCCCAGAGATAGCATCAAACAGTACCCCCACTTGTTATTTTGGAAGCACTTACATTATTTGCATAACTATCAGTTCTAGCTAAGGAAGGGGCTTTTCAGATCAGCCCTGAAAAGTAAAAGACCTAGTCACTAAATTTACAATAGATATATTTTGTGCATATACCTTTTTATATAGTATGTTAAAATGATAAACAATTATCCTTACTACACAGATGGAGGGAAAGAAATTATGGACATCTAAAAGAAAAATTTGTCTCATGTTTGTCTCATTCTCTGTTAAATCTTCAGTGTTCAGAATAGTGCCTAGGATAGTGCTGTGCAGTGGCCTTCAATTAATATTGGTTGAATAAATGAAGATAATGAATTAAGTCTTTTGTATTTTTCTCTGACTCAGCATACTGAACTGCCACCTCCTCTATGCCCTACAACTAGTGCAATTGGGGAGTTTCAGTGATTTGGTAATCATTTGGGAGATTAATGACAGAAAAGTCATTTATCACATTGCCTCAGCATATACCAAGATATATGGAAAAATGAGTTTTACGTCCCATAGCAAGTTCTGTTTAATTAGAAAACAGCAATGACCTAAAACAGCAAGAGATAAGTTAACAATTCCAATATGACATCTTTGGAAAATTAATTCACTACAGAATTAGATATGCCTAAGTCATTCTTGAGATCTATCAACAGATACCTCAGGCCATACACACTAAACGAGACATACTTGATTGCCAATGCTCATTCTTATCCATTCTGCATCACTCTCTACCTTCCCTCCACAGAGGGCAGACTCCACTAAAGGAAAGTCAGCCTTAACCTTTCTCTCTCCAACCCATTTTGGCCATATGACTTGTTCCCAATGGACACTGCCAAACCTGCCACCTTCTCTCAAGGACTAACAGTGTCCTCTATTCCATTCTTTACTCCTCCAAAACCTATTCAGATTTTTACTTGCTCTCTTCCTCATCTGCTAGTTGTATACTTTTTACTTCATCATAAATATTTTAACTGTGGAAAGTATTATACATAATAAAGCAGGTTATTAACCCATTTGTTTTGGTTTTGCAAAATCAAATTTTACTTGAATACTAATCTTCGTAATTATAGCTTATTGAGAATAAAAGTAAAATTCCCAAAGTATGGGATAAAAGGAGGAAATAGTTTTTCTAGTCATTCTCTCCTTATGGTCTTCAGACCCCATATATACTTCCTCAAGCTTACCTTCCTCAATACTTAACTTCGTCAAATAAAAACTTACATATTTTTCAAAAATGATTAATCTTATTCCTATTTTTATCTTACATAAAATGATTAACATATTCTAATTACAAAATAACTAATTTAAAAATCTTAATAAAGAAAAATATACCAATATCTATTAAAATATATAAAATAATTCTGCCTAAATCTTGTGATGTTTTTCCTCGTAAGGATCATATGGGTTCTTCTTACGCTCAGTGCTAGGAAGCACTTTATTTAAAAACAACAACAACAGCAACAATGAAACGTAGTGAAGAAAAATAAATTACCTGGAGTATACATATCTCCTGTATTAGGGTTTGTTAAAAATGGCAGAAAGTCATCCACATGGCTTTGCATATACTCAGCGGTCTGACTTCTTAAGGCAACCACAGTCAGAGCACAATCCTTTTCTTTCAGTTGATCTTCAATGGCTCTATACATACAGTGGCCATCAGATGGAATCTGTTTAATTTCTAACTGTCTAGCTGCCAATAACTGAGCAAGTTTTTCACTTTCCATATGTCTGGCTCCTGTTAAGTTTTCAATTTCAGCTTCAGCTATCCGTTCTTCTCGTTCCTTTTCCAATGCAGCTTTCTTTTCCTAAGAAAAGGAGAATGCAGGAAAGTTAATTCATAATGATTAGGACTAACTCTCATTTATTAAGGGAATGGAGATGTAAAGGTCTCAAAACTTTTTGGTGTCTTTCTCCCTTCTCCCGCAAGCACTATCACATTGATCATCTCATTGTTTAAAGAATTTTCTACAAGGTGAGCTCCTGTAAGGGCCTGCTATCTTATTCATCTGTGTGTTTCCAGCATCTTGCTCTATACTGCACATTAAGAGAGCCCTCTAGTTTTTCTTTGAAGTCTACTTAAAAACTACGTGCCAAGTTTCTAAAAACTTTACTTACTGATTTCAAAGTATTATCTTAAGACTGAGCTATCCTAGGCCTTAAAGCACATTATTATTATATTAAAGCCCAGGCTAATCCAGCCTTCTTATCACTCCACCAGTAACACGTTAATATGACACAGCCTTTAGAAGGGTACAGGCAGACACTATTTTTATCTAGCTTTTTAAAATATCTGTATACACGTACATTTAATTAACAAATATTTTACTCTCTCTATATATATAAAACATATATATATATACATATATATATATATATATACACATATATATATATATATACGTATATATATATATATACATACATATAACAGATAGACTAAAGTTCCCCCTAAAACCACTGCCATCCCAGTGCTTGGTCTAGGTTTGGTGTGTATCCTTCTCGATTGCTTTTCTATTCATTTACATAAATGTAGTATACTCTTGAAAAATGAACAAATTTTTAATAAAAATGGTATCATATGTTACATTCTGCAATTTGCTTTCCTTATTCAAATGTCTGAAGAGCTCCTACCATGGAAACATATGCTAGGATGAAGTGGGGTGAAGGCAATGAGAGATCTGTGACATGAAGAATAGACTGGAGGTGTGGAGGGAGGACTAGGGAAGAAGGAAGGGAAAAAATTCCTGACAGATGGACTAGTAATGATCAAAAGCCAGAAAGTACTATATGTTTCATAGCTAAAAACAGTTCATAGAGCTAGAATGCCAGAAAAAAGTGTCAAGAGATGAAATTGGAGGCAAAAAAGATAGGCATATAGTTAGTATGCAGTAAGTCTACACTCAACATAGTACTAAAAAGAAACTAGAATATATGCAAAATATAGTTCTTTTCTCTGGATGACGGGATTCCGAAATAAATTTTATTTTGGGGGGGGTGTGTATGTCTGCATGTTTTTCTGCATCTTTCTAATTCTCTACCATATATTTTGTTTGTACACTCAAGGGGAAACTGCTTTATAATTTAAGAATAAAAACAAACTAAGTTATGTAAATCTTGATATTAGTAATAAGTTACAGTGAAGGATTTGGTAAGCCAAGACTAGAAAAAGGTAAAGACTTCTATACCGCTAGCTCCAATTCCTCCTTGAAACAAAAGTGAATGGGAAGGCAAGTTTCAATTAAACTTACTGTCATATACTTGTACTACTTGCCTGTTACGTGCCATGCTAGATGAACCTAAAGTGATTTATAAGCTACCTGAATCAAAACCAGCAACATCTCCCTAATAAAACATAGCCTATTTAAGGTTTTACTTCTCAACTCTGTAACACAAGTAACAGGAACAAATTTATTTCACTACATACCTAGAACTGTGGATCACAGAGGCATAAAATCTTAAAACACAAGATGGCACTACTACTTTATAAAAGACTAAAAAAGTTTCAGAGGGGAGAGGAAGAATAAGCACCTTAAATATCATCTAATCCAAAACCCCTCATTTTCCTCTTCTGAGGAAACAGCACGCAGAAAGATTTCCAAAGGCCACACAGCTGGTAAGAGCAGAACAGGGACCAAGGACAACACAGAGAGCTCCTTCTATCCCGGCACCTGAATCAGAATAAAAGTTGGAGCAGATAGGAGCTGGAGTTAATGATGTCATGTACTATTTACTGGAAGAGTGGCACTTTATCCTATCTGTAAAACTGTTTAAGCCTCTAAAATACTAATTCTAATTATTTCATTTTTTCCCTTCATGCTTTGCTTCAGTAGAACAAAACAACTGAGTTTCCTTTTCAGAACACTAGATAAGAAATTCACTGGATTCTTTTTCCAGCAATGTATAGTTTCCCAAAACCACTAGGCACTTTGGTTTCTACAGATATAGTACTGGAGATAGAATGGTACCAATAAGTTCTAATAAAAATGTATAAAAGGTGAAAATAGCATGTAAATCATAAATACATAGTGGATAAAACTAGAGTCATGTTGATATAGTAATATAGCAAAGACAGCTCAAAGGGAATATTAAGAGCTGGACACCAGTCCTGGGTTTGTATCAAAGTTTTAGTGTACAATTGCAATAAACTGGATCTCTGCTTTCTCATTTGTAAAATAAAGAAATTGAACTCAATCTCATTCCAGCTTTCAAATTTCATATTTTTAGAAACCAGCTCTTCTAAGTTCTATATTAGAATCTTTCTATCCTATCAAAAAGCTTCTAAGTTTTTTGAATTAAATAAAATACTATGCTTTTCTAGACTAAAAATAAGAGATATGCTCTACAATATTTCACAATATTCTTACAATAAATCTTTATAAAGTTTTATGTTTTTCTTCCAGAGTTCTATCTTTCCCAAAGACAAACATCATAAATTAACTGACTTTTCATTCCTTGGTGCTTCTGCAAAACAAGAGGTACCAAATTATCTAACACCTGATTATGCATCCTGACTTCGGGTTCCATTTTCTCAAATATTATAAACGTTTAATACTTTCTGTTCTAAAATTCCATTAACATAACAACATAAAAGCATGACTTGGGCATTTTTTCTGCCAAGTATTAAAGCAGCTGACTATAAAAGATACTAAATGTTTTAAGAGTATGGCCGACAAAGGTATTATTTCCAGTTGTGCAGCATTTTAGGGAAAAAGTAACAAAATTTTTGAGAAAGGCAAGGGAGTTTTCATTTTGTTTGTTTTGTTGTCAGAGATCCAGCTGTGGAGGAACAAGTTTTGATAAAGGCAGGAAGAACCTGTGCCCTTATGTTTTCCAGAATTAGTTAGGCTATTATAAGATGTATCAATTACTAAGTTGATGTTATTCCAATATTTTGTTATGCTACTGGCATGCAAAAATTCTGCCCTTCCTTTTTGATCTATAGAAGCTAGATGACAATTGTGAGATCAGCAGACAATCTCCAAGATTCTATGAGATCTAAAATTTATGAATCTACAAAAATCACAATTATATTTACTCAAGAATAAAATTTTATACAATGAGAAATGTTTGACTATATGCATTTCATCAACTTTCAAACAAAAAAAGACATTGTTTTTAGGTTTAATTTTTTAAGAGGCACACTATGTACTACTTAACATAGTAAACAATACTATCATTTGTTGACCCATTAATTCTCCAGGCCTGTGTTAAGGGCTTTGGAAAAATACATTATTTAATATTCAAAATGAAGTAGCTTATGAAGTAGCTATCACTTGCCCCCATTTTATAGATATGAAACTGGGGCTTAAAGAAGAACCTTACCCAAAGTATAACAGTAAATGAAATTAAAACCTCATTTGTTTGACACTAAACTCCATGCTCTACTAAATTACATACTATGTCATAAGATGCAAAACTAGTTTTAAAATATGTATTTAAACCATAGAAAACATCAAGTGTTAATAAAATAATACTCATGACTAAAAAGACTGAATTTATTCATTTTTCTTTTTTCAAATTCAAGGGACTTACCTATCTAACCTCATTTCCATAATGCTGATATGAACTAGCTATTTCCAATAAATCAGTTTCCTTATAGCTCTTCAATAATGTAATATATTATCCTCACATTTGTTTTTGTGCATGCTGTTTCTCCTTTCTGGAATATCCTATCTAAATACTATTTCTTTCAAATTCCAACCCATTATTTTGAACATTCCCTTCTCTAAATTTTCATAATTAATCGTTATATAGATACCTACACAATTCTCTAAGAATTTTGTATACCTACATGTGTTAACTTCTAGGTTCAAACCTTTGTTTCTCACCCAATGGTATAGTTCTTAGCCAGGGTTGTGCATCGTATCATCTAAGTCCACATTCTGAATTTTTAAGTCTGGGATAATATAAACTACTCTCATTCCCAGTTTCGCTTTCCTATGAGAACTGCATCCTGAATATGTTATTTTATATTCTCTTAGGACCATTTTCTTCTCCATAAAATGGGATAAGAGATCCTACTTCACAAGATTATTGTCAGGACTAACTGAGATTTCATATAAGCAGCTTAGCATAGTATGTGACACACAGCAGGTGCTTAATAAATGTTAGTTCAGGTCTCTTGACAAGCAACTGCATCTTTTTTTTTCATTTTCTTCCTATAACAAGACCTAAGATAGTACCTAAGATAGTATTGAACACACAGCACTAACTTATAAACTTGGTGACATGACTTTCATACCCGTCTCTTTTGTGCTTTTGATATCCGAGGTGGCTGATTCTCAAGTACCAAGTTTGAAATGTTAACAGCAACAGAATCTATCTGAAGAAAACAAAAAGCATTAACCAGTCAATGAAATATACTTTTTAAATTATTGAAAATCATAAATATATCTAATCCCACATTTCAAATTTGAACAGCAATAGACACTGTATTAGATAATATGGTTTTGTCTCCTGTCTCTATTTTTATGGAAAAATTTGACAAGTTCCCAAGAAGTTTCCTTACAACCCTTCAAGGATCATGCTCATCCCTGCATGCTTTCCTTCTTTCTTAGAATGCCTACTCCATTAATCTAAATGCAGTACTGTACTTCCTGTAAGTGCCAACTCATTCAGCACTCTACTCTTTTCTCTGACTACTGATAGTATATATAAGATAAAGGTCCTGTGCTGGCTCAGTTCATTATTTAAATGTATAACCTTAACGTAGCAGGAGAAGCCCTTTTCCATCTTAATTAGCCAGAACTTGATGAGTACTCATCCTTGATCCTAGCATTGAGTTGAGCTTATCCTACCCTACCCTTTTCCATCTACAAACTGATAACTGCAGGCAGAAAATATATTTAATTTATAATATCATTTGATATTATAACCAATCCTAATACTCAAATGGCTAGTATGTGTTTGCTAGAGTAAAATAAAGATGCTAGACTTTTAACTATAAAGATGAGTAGCTAATATTACTGCAACTATAAGTTAAGCTAGTTTTTAGTATAACTCATACATAGAATAACTCAAGGCCTTCAATACACAGAAACAGAAGTCTCCAAAGGCTATAACACAAATGATCAAAATATTAAAATCAGATAGAGACTTCAAAAAATGGTTATCAGCTTTAGTGAAATTAAGAATCTTGTGATTCTTCAGAGGAATCTGCTAAAATTTACAAACAACTATATTGGCAATAGGCAAGATAACAGAGATGCAACTGAAAAACAAAAAAGCAATGGCATGAGTTTTGGTAGTATTCAGAAAAGAAAACCAGTTTAAGTTAATGAAAAAGATAAACAGTTCAAAGTAGAATGGGAGTTTGTGTTTTAACAGTAGGACCCCACGTAGCTTATGAGTCAAACATTTTTGTCCTTGGAAACCTGGGAAAGAAATCTCAAAACTGAAAGGTCTACGAAAACGAACAAAACTATCTCACTAATAGAAAAGATGGGAAGACAATTAGGAACAACACAACTGTCACAACAAAATTTAACACCTGGAGTATCATGCCTTGTTACCTAGAGATGAAGTATATTATAAGGGCAAAGAAAGTTGGGAAATTTAGACTATATTTAATGTAAAGACCATTGTAAATTAGCAAAGACAAGCTGTATTTGTCAAAAGCAAACCAAAAATGAACCAAATAAAATTTAAGTACGGGAGATAAGATTTTGCATAGACATAAGAACTTTCTAACTATCATAGATGGAGTGAGGTTGTGAAGTCTATATGGCCCTTTACATCCAAAACCTATACAATAAATACTACACTATACAAAGCTATGAAAGAATTCAGTATTCACTTCCTGGAGTAAGATAGTTCTCATTTGGAATTCTGGCTTTGGTAATTAACAGCTGTTATGACTTCTGGACAAAGTTCTTAATCTCTTTAAGCCTGTTTCCCACTTGAAAAATGGGATTATTTACACTTACCTCATAGGTAATACCTCACATGTTACTAATGTTAAATGAGATAATACATATAAAACAAAGTGCTTGGCACATATATATTAGTTCCAATGATAAAATAAATATTAGTTAAAATGATGAAAGGATGCTCCAACTTAGCCAAGAAACATCAGTAAAATTTCATTCATTAAAACTTGTTCATAAAGCACTTTTATAATTTAAAAATGACTTCACGTTCATTTTCTTGAGTCTTACAAAAACCTGTGCTTAGACAGCAGAAATATTTGTATTGTATTATATGTGTGGGAAAATTTGAACTCAGAAAGTTTAAGTAACATTGCACAGGCTATATCCCACTCAGTTGCAATTCTGGGATCAGATGTATGGTCTTCCAACTTTCATTTGGTGCAACTTCATCTTCCAGGCAAGTAAATAGGTAAAAGAAGTACACCGCTTTCTTGGTTCATCTCCCTTATAAAAACACACTGCCCTGTGAACCTGGTCACAAAAATCTTAACGAGAAGTGATGCATGAGCGTAACTAAGTGATTTCATTTCCCTACCAACTTTATGATTTTAGATAATAAGCAGTTTAACAGAAGTGGACAGCTGTTTTCAAATGGTGTAGGCAACGACAAATATTTCACATACCTCATTCTCCTTAATAGTCAGCTTCAATTGCTCCAGTTCCTCTCTATGCTTCTGTTCCATTTCTTTTTCCAACTTAGCCACATCTTCAGTGAGTTGCTTCCTCCTCTTCTTGTCATTCTTGGGAACAGCATTCTTCATACTCTGAATTTTGGCTGAAAAGCCATCAAAATCATTAAGTCAGACACCCAAGAGTAAAAAAGAGATGAAAAACAGGAACCAATAAGGGGATGGCAAGGGGAGAAGGGTAGAGAAAAAGTAATTATGAAAGCAAGAGTCATCACATAACAGACAGCTATAAAGAGAGAAGCGGCCTGATGAAGCTGAGACACAGACAAACTTCATTAACATAATCTTGACTATGTTTCGGTTGTTTCGTGGGATAAGAGGAGGAAAAAAACCTGACTGTAGCAAGTTTTAAATCTTTTAGGTATCCTTTCTGGGCCACCTAAATTGAGGCGAGGCCATTCAAAATACAACCATTTAGGGTCAAATATCGGTAACTGGGGCAGGTATAGAAAAGGGAGGCATAGAGAGTTTGGGAGGGGACCAGTCTGGGTCCAAGATCTCGGCTTCAAGGTATTTTCAGACACTGGCACCAAGGCGGCGGCGCAGGGTAGGGGGCAAGCGGCAGGCCTCAGCAGGGGAAGCCTCTGAAGGCTGGAGGATTAAAGAGCCGCCAGGGCGGCGAAGGCGGAAGAGAAGAGGCCGCTTGCTACTAAGGGAAGTCTAGGGTGATCCAGATCAGTCATGCCTTAAGATCCCCCAGCACCGACCCGCTACGCGCCCTTCCCCGGGTAGGGGCGGCTTCCAGATTCCCACTTCCTTCCCCCTCACCCTGCAACTCCTTCTTCTCTTTGCGATGCCTTCTCACCAGCTGCTCTTCCTCATCAAGCTCTTCGGTCAAGACCGCCTCCATGACGACCAGGTACCCCAGCACACGCGCTGGAAGAAAACTGCACCACCGGCTAGTAGGCACCTTCCACCCCTCAACCCTCACCCGGGGCTCCATTGGCTACTGCTGGGACCCAGCCCCGCCTTCAAGGCGGCATCGAATCTAAGCGGAGCCACTGCGAACATGAGAAAGTTGAATGGAGTGCTGCGCGTGCGCACTACCGTGACCCTGCCGTGATGGGCGGGGCGGCAGGGGCGGAACCAGACTGAGAGCGGTGAAAAGGCGTTTGCAGCCTCGGATTTGACTAGAGCGCTAGAGCCCCTTCTGCCATAAAGCTGCGCGCCAGGCTCTTAGCCGTGACAGTGAGGCGCGTTAGAGATGACGTAACAGGAATCGTTTTCAACGTCTATTTTATGCCATGCTTCAGAAGACCTCCTTTAATCTTTGACTTTGGTCCTTGTTTCTAAGAAAAGTAACTGAAAAGGTAAGAAAGAAAAATAAAGCGTTTTAATAAAGCCGTCAATAATTATCAATGGAAATCTTTGGGCCGTTTTGAGCCGTGTAGAATTAAATTGTTTGTTTCCAAGGTCGTAATACCGCCCCTCAGAAGAAAGGAACAACGCTAAGTAATCGAAAAAAATGCCTCCTCTTGAAACAGATACAGATTTGGAAATAGAAGATATAGGAAGGATTGAGAATCATAGATACAGGAGCTTAAAAACCTATGCACCATGATAAAGAGGGTGATGTCAAAGCGCTTGGAAAATACCAGGAAGTTGAGAGAGTTAACAGAAGGGCGCAGGCTGAATTGGCCACAAAATCGAATTACTGAAATAAGTGTAAAAGAAGACAGATTGTCACCGAATACGGAGAAAAGTGGAACAGAAATTAAGATAAGAGGAGAAAAAGAGAGATCTAGAGGGCTGGTCAAGGAGATACAATCTACGCATAATAAGAATACCTGAAACTGGGGACAGAGCAAGTGGAGCTGAAACAATTATTAAGGATCTAATTGAAAAAAATTTTCCGGAATTGAAGAACGAACTAGATCTGCAAATGGAAAACGCTCACAGGGTACCTTTAAAATTTTATAAAAACAAAGCAACACCTAGACATATCCTGATGACATTTCTTGAAGATAAAGAAAAAAATTTACAAGCATCTGTACAGAGAAAGCAGGTTACCTACAAAGGGGCAAAAGTCAGGCTGACCTCAGATTTTTCTTTTGCAATTCTAAATGCCAGAAGACAATGTAACAATATCTACAGAGTTTTAAAGGAAAATAATTTTGAGCCAAGAATTATATACCCTGCAAGTTATCATTTATTTACAAAGGAAACTGGAAGACATTCTTAGATATACAGGGGTTAGGAAAGTATACGAACCAAGAAACGTCCCTGAAAATTTTGCTGAATGATTTACTGCAGCTAACAGAGAACCCGAATTAAAATAACAATAAGGTGGCAATTGTATGAAAGAATTAATTGTATGCATTAAAACTAAGAATTGTTATGTATAGGGCATTAAAATTAAATACAAAAATAGAAATGTACGCAGGGTCTAAAATGTCAGTTTAGATTTAAACTGTGGATAGGCCTGCCACACGTTCAATATATTGGACAGATAAATACTGTTTTATTTTTAGCATATAGTATTGTAGATAAAAATATGCATGTTCTTAAGCTAAATCTAAATAAAAGGGCTTTGTCACTGTAGATGGGACAAGTAACAGCATTCGAAATATCAAATCTGACAAAATTGGAAAACAGTACAGTTTCATTTCCCTTACTCTTAAGTATAGCAGAAAAAAAATTAGCAAGTTTCTCCATAATGTTGCTACTGATATTGTAAAGAAACTTCCAAATCACTGGTTTGGGAGGGGGTGGATAAAACCTCATTTTATGTACATGTTGCATGGGGAAAAACAGTAATTACTGCATCATATAGTAGTTCATCTACATAAATTTGACATTGAAATAGAATATATACATTACAACGTTTTGGGTTGGAAAGGAGGTGGTAAAAAAATAAATAGAAAAAGGATAATAGCAAGAAGACATTAAAATTGGCACAAAGTAGATGACAGAATACAGATGACTTATAAACTGGTTAAATAGCTCTATTACAATTGAAATTGGGTCAAAAATCAATCTCTAACCTGAGATACATTTGTATAAAATAAAGGATCAAAGAGTTTAAGGCAATGGAAACTATAAGTCAGAAATAGCAACATTTTGTTAAACAATCTAAACATAAGACATTTTATGTAAAACATACAGGATGTAACATTTAACAAACTATATGGTAAATAATATGACAATATGTAAAACACATTTCATATCTTGATGTGGGTGATAGTTTTACTTATGTACATTGATATACATCTATTTAAAAATATGTACCTTTAAATTAGTGCATTTTATGTATTTAAAATTTATTTTGTAATCCTGTATGTATTGTTAAAGAATATAGCAAAATTATGTTGGACTATGACTTCAATATTTATGATTTCTTTTTTTAGAGACAAGAGGGTTTTGCTCTGTAGGCTGGAATGCAGTGGTAACATCATAGCTCACTGAAGCTTCCAACTCCTAGGCTCAAGTGATCCTCCTGCCTCAGCCTCCCAAAGCGCTGAGATTACAAATGTGAGCCACCAACCCAGCACATTTACAGCCTTTGATAAATCAAGTAAATGGAAAGTTAAGAGATAAAAGATAAGTAGTTTAAATGTGTGTGTGTAAAATATATATTACTTTTCTACCTTGTTTTTGCATTCTTTCCAAATTATCCTGAAGCATTTCTAAATGATTTTATACTAGATGTAGAGAAAACTTTAATAAATTTCTAGAAAGCACTCGTGACCACATTACAAAAAAAAAAAAAAAAAGCCTAGAAAATAATTTTTAACCCTGAGAAATCACATACTTGGAATTTTTTTAATGTTCTTAAATAACCTTTGGGTCCAAGAGGAAATTATAACAAATACTGATGATTTAGGAATTACAACCATGAAGATAGTTATACTTTACATGCTATGGGATGTATGTAGAAAAGGCAGGAAACAGGAATTAAAACATTAGGTGAAGAATGGAATATGCACATAGGAAAAACTCAGTAACTAAAGTTTTTCAATTTTTGCTACCTTTCAAATGAAGTAGTCTGCCTTCATAGTGGATTCATCCCCATATGTTATTAGGCCACAATTAACTGCTTGGTGACAGATCTCTCCCACTTGAGTTTTAATGTAACATAATGGATTCTAAGCATCTGACAACAATTGATTCTCAAGGAGAGAAAAGCTTAAGTCTCCTTTTTTCTCTCCCCTCCCTGCATTGTTTTCCCCTTCGCAGATCTCCATATAACAATCTTTTCATGTACAACATTTTAATTGAAAAGTATGGCCTTCAGAAAAACAGCATCAGCATTGCCTGGGAACCTGTTAGAAATGCAGTATCTCAGGTCAATACCAGCATAGGATTAGATCATAAAATCTCACACATCTACAAGCCTTCTCAGCACAGTGCATTATACATTGTGAATGCTCAATAAATGCTATCCAGAAGATGTGTAGAAAAAATACTTGGATGTTGCCAAAACATTAATAGTACTTATATCTGGGTGGCAGCTATTTGGATATTACTTCTTTATGTTTTTTAAACATAAATTACATTAAAAGAAAATGTGATTTTACTTTTATAAATTAAACATTTATGCAGAAATTTTGAAAAGTATATAGATGATGATATATGTTACCTGTGGTATTAATACATTTTCACACTGCTATAAAGAAATACCCAAGAGTAGGTAATTTCTAAGGAAAAGAGGTTCACTTGACTCACAGTTCTGCATGGCTTGGAAGGCCTCAGGAAACTTACAATTATGGCAGAAGGGGAAGCAAACATGTCCTTCATAAGGTGGCAGAAGAGAGAAATTGCAGAGTGAAGAGAGGAAAGCCCCTTATAAAACCATCAGATCTCAGGAGAACTCACTATCATGAGAACAGCATGGGGGAACTGCCTGCATGGTCTGATCACCTCCCACAAGGTTCTTCCCCCAACACCTGGGGATTACAATTTGGATTACAATTCAAGATGAGATTTGGGTGGGGACAAAGAGCCAGACCATTTCACCTGTGATCTCACCATATAGAGAGACCCTAAAAACAGTGTATTTCCTTCTGGTCAATTAAATTACTATTCAAATTTAGAATATATTAATTTCTGCTTCATTCACTTGCAATTATAGACATTTCTCCAAGTCATTTATTTTTCAAAAAACATTTTAACTGCTGCATATTTTCCCATCACACAAAATAGCTCTTACTTTTTAGCCCTTACCTTGCTTCTCAGCAACATTTGACACTTATCTACTACAATATTTGCACGATTGACTCTCCCTTCTGTCCACATTTCTGTTCAAACAGTGAAGGCTGCCCTCATTCCTTCATTAATAGAAAAAACAATGTGCTCTTCCCACCCAGTTCCTGGTTAACCTGCTTGATTTCTCTACACAGCAGTCAATGCCATCTGAGATGGCCTTGTTAAATTGGGTGTTGCCTGTCTCCTCCCTTGGCTTCTATGATACGCCCTCTCCCTTGTTAATCTTCTTTGGTTCTGGATGCTCCTTATTGACTTTTCTATCTCTTCCTGAAATTTGCTGAGTCCCCTAGGGCTCTGGCCCAGGCTCATTTTCACTCTGCATACTTTCTGCCAACTTCATCCCATGTCTTCAATTAATACATCTATGTGCTGACTGGACCCTTCTCTCAAGTTCTAGGGTGTATTAAGATTCTCCAGATAAATGGAACTAAAGGAATATAAATAGATATGTAAGAAGAGATTTATTATGGAGGCCAAGAAATATGATATGCTGTCTGCCAGCTGGAGAACCAGGAAAACTGATCATGCAATTCAGTCCAAAGGCCTGAAAACCAGGTATTCCAACGTCTGTGGGCTGGAGAAGATGGATGTCCCAGGTTAAGTAGAGAGAGCTTCCCTTGCTTTGTTATGATTGTATCATGTCTGCTCACATTGGTGAGCGCAGATCTTTTTTACTCAGCCTACTGATTCTTCCAGAAACATTGTTTTACCAGCTATCTGAGTATCTCAATCAAATTGACACAAAAAATTAACCATCACACAGGAGCATATATATAAAACAGCCTCCTGGATGGCTCCCCTTGGATTTCTCCACAGGTACTGTAGGTAATATGCCCAAACTGATTATCATCATCTCTAAATTTGTTCTCTGGGTTTTGGGTTTGTTTAGTCTTTTGTTCTTTTAAAATAAAATTTATGCGTTTCCAGGATTCTTTTTGAAATTTAAGTAGATGGCACCACTCCACTCCCCAGACAGCCCCGTGTGTTCTACATTCATCTCTGATCCCATTTACTCCCAAGTCCAGAGCTTTAGCCATATTGATTTTTTTTTCTGTGTTTACAAAAATCAGGTTTCCTCCTGTCACCAAAATTTTTCACTAGGTGCTTCCTTGACTTGGGGAAAACATTCCTGAAATTTTGTAAAACTGACTTTTTGTTATTAAGATCAAAATGTATGTTTCACTTCATCAAAGATGCCCACCTAACAATAACCTACATAATGGTATCCACCACATATCACCTATTGCAAGGCACTGTCAATCACTTTGTCTGCTCTATCACTATCATGGCCCTTATTACTGTCTGACAGAATCTTCTTTTTGCTTTCTAAAAACAGTTTTACTGAGATATAATTAACATATAATAAACTACAACCAATCAGCCAATAAGTGGCACTACTGGCCTTTTACTTACTCATGTTGGAAACCTTGATGTCATTCTTGACTACGTTTTTTTCTATTACCCTTTATTATCAACAAATAATTAAGTCTTAATTTCTAAATATGTCTCAAATCAATCCACTTACCTTTAGTTCCACTAGCACCACTCTAAGTCCAAGCCTGAATCACCTGTATTATGGAAACATGCTTCTCTCCAGTTTATTCTTTATAACACAATAAGAACTTTATAAAATTCAAGCCAACTTAGGAGTTTCAACTTAAGTAGGTTCTCAATAAAATGTATACTTCTTAGTATGTGTCTCAAGGCCAATTCCAATCTCATCGCTCACCACACCCAGTATAATCTATTTTAGCCCTTCTGGACTTCAGTGCCTTGAACTTTCATACTTTCTTTTCCCCAGGGAATGGAATGCTTTTGGAAATACAGCTTTCTCACCACTGGAAATATTTATCCACCATCACCCCTTGACCACCCTGTCTAGAATTATTCACAGTTCTTAACCATTCATTCTCTATTGGAAGCACCCTATTTATTCCCCTTTTAATACTTTTATTTGCCTTCTGTTTCATGAACTTGAGTATAATGAAACATAAAATAACTAGATCTGTCTTGTTTGCCTTTGGGTCCTCATTACTTAATATTGTGTTTAGCCTATAGAAGTCATTTAATAAACATTTTAATTAAGCATAAACTAGATGACTACTTAGTAATAACAGAGGCTGATAAAAGAACACTTATAAAGTCATTTCCAGCCTTAAGATTATACAATTATATTTTTCAACTATAACATCAAACCAGCTCATGGTAATTAGAAGATAAATCTTGTCTCTGCGATGATGTTTTACCCAATGTCAACCTCTGCACTAATAGGAGATCAGTAAATGAAAGGAACTGTTTTATAAAACTTTCTCTTTCCGCCTTTCAATTTTCTAGTCTTTTAATTTATGTTGTATTACACTTTCTTCAAATATTTTCAGTTGCAATATTTTAAAATCTCTGTTTTGTTTTCTATTTTCCCATTTTCAAATTATTTGGCTAAGTTATTTCTCTTCTTCCTTCATGATATATTTTTCTTTTACTTTTCTCTAAAAACTTAGGTGGCATCAGAAAAGAATCCTATGTGTGAAACTTAATGACAAATTGGTACTCAGCATCCACTGCAGCTTTTACAGAGTTGAAAGAAGTTTCAAAAATTGGAAAGATAAATAGTACATTTTTCATATTCTCTTTTCAGTTATCTCAGGGCCGCTACTGATTAGGGAATTTATGGAGAACATGAGTGGCACTGAAGCAGCATTCTAGTTTCCAGTGCCATCAACCAAATATCTTCCTGGTCTCTCTCCAAAGCTACTGTAATGTGTTCTTGAAGTCAACATGTTTTGTGGGAGTCTCTGTATTTGCCCCTTTATGTCAATTAACCTATTGTAAACTGAGAGAAATGGGAAAATTAAAAACCTGTTGGAATTATTTTTAATGCACAAGTATTTTTTCAAGTGAAATCTTATGCAGAAGTTTGGTATATGAAACAGATAACATGAACCAATGAGCTTGAAGGGAATGACTAGCGTGTAATCCTGCCCACTCTTTGGAGAATTTCAGGCAACTTTGTAGAGCCCTTAGGAATTCAGTTTATATGTTACTGGGTAATCTAAAGCAGAAATTTTAATCTGACTGCACTTGGGAATCATCTGAAGAGTTTTGTATTGATCCGTTTTATTTCTAATACTGATACCCTGGTCTCTCTCCCCTCAAAAATGTCTGCTGTGGGGACCAAGCCCATAGATGTTTTCTAAAAAAGCTTCCCCAAATGACGGTAATATGCAGCCAGGATTGAAAATAACTGCCCTACCCAGCAGTTTTCCTGTTTCTGAGAACTCAGCTTTTCATTGGTTTTCCTTAGGGTAGGTCCTTCTTCTTATTCTGGGTTCTTGTGTTTCTTTCTGAACCTACAATTTCTCCATAGGTCCCAGGATTTTCAAAATTTCTCATTTTCTATTTTCTGTCCTTTTATGTTACCTACTTGAATACTACTGTCATCTTTCAAAACAAAACACTACCTGTTTCTTAGATCTTTATTTTGGGCTTGTTATTCCTCAATACAAATTTACATAAAATAATAACAAGAGATGGGCCTTGGTGTCAGAATTATTTTAGATAGATAGATAGATAGATTTTTTTTTTTTTTTGAGACAAGTCTCGCTCTGTAGCTCAGGCTGAAGTATAGTGACGTGATCTCAGCTCACCACAACCTCCACCTCCCAGGTTCAAGGGATTCTCCTGCCTCAGCCTCCCCAGTAGTTGGGATTACAGGCACACGTCACTGCATCCGGTTAATTTTTGGTATTTTTAGTAGAGACGCGGTTTCACCATGTTGGCCAGGCTGGTCTTGAACTCCCAACTTCAGGTAATCCACCCGCCTTGGCCTCCCAAAGTGCTAGGATTACAAGCATGAGCCTCCACGCCCAGCCTTATATTTCTTTTTCTTGTTAACTCTGCAGCTTACCAGCTCTGGACAAGTTAAAGGACAACTATAGTCTTACTACACAGAATCATTATAAGGAATTGGTAGAGTGATCCTTATAAAGTGTTTGCATGGTACCTAGCACAGAGAAAGTGCCTGAAGTTGTTAACCATTATGGTTACAAAATATGTAAATGATTTTTATTGTTCAATTTTCTCTCTTCATGTACACTAAATTGTTCTAATTCTTGAACCACAAAAATGACATGTGAATGACTTATGCATTCAGTGAGTCCACTCAACTAATATTTATTAAGTACCTGTTATGGTCTATGAAAGAAACTGGCAAGACAGTCATTATGACAGTCATTATTCCCCTTAAATATTCCCAAGTGTTACTGGTCAGTTTCTCTCTGCTGAAAATGAAAAGTACCCCATAGAATGGAGGAAACAGCCATCTTGAGGGTTAAATCTGGTCTAATATCATATTGGTTGACCTGTCACTACAGTGTTGCCACATAGTTTTATTGTTTTTTTTTCTTAGCCCCCAAACATTTTAAAAATTAGATAATTTTATGTTAAAAGAAATTTAAACTTCTAGTTTCTCTTGAAAACATGAACTCTGACAAACATTGGAATTATAGAGTAGCAGAAGTAGAGGGCCCTCTATTTGGGGCATGTTTTCTGCAGGTTCCCACGTCCTGCTGTTCTCTATTGTCTCCTCATCACTGTGGCCAAATGTCAGTGGCTGCATTTGCACAGTTGTTATTTTTTATAGTGAAGTTAAAAGTGAACTGTTTTTATATCCATGTTTCTATGAAAGGTAAGAAAACACAAGTCAAAAAGACATAGGTTTCAAGAAAAATAGGAGAAAGCATAATTCTTCATGGAAGTGAATAATATTCTTTGTATCTAAGAATGCAAAAAAATGTGTATTAAAAAATACAACTTAAGATGCCATTATGAATGAACTCCAAGCCACTGTTTACTAACATCTTTTCAGTTTTAGGAAGGAGGCAGGTTTGTCTTGCATCTCACTGGATCTCTTGTGCTACATATTTCTTGAAATACCATAAGCATTTTATGGTATTTCAAGTATAGATAAACACGAGGAGTTTTACAAATATAAGAGATAGCAGAAACTCTATCCTCTATTCTTTATCTCTAATAAAACATGAGAACTAATACTCCTCATGTTTATCTATCTTACAAATATAAGAGATATGCAATAGATAAGCATGAGGAGTATTACAAATATAAGAGATGGCAGGAACTATTTAATATTAAAAGATATCAAATATGCATACTAAGTGTAATAAATGCAATAGATATTGCATTTTACAAATATAAGAGATGTAATAGATAAACATGAGGAGTATTATAAATATAAGAGATAGCAGGAACTATTTTAATATTAAGAGATATCAAATATGCACACTAAGTGTAACAAATGCAATAATTGTTTTCCTTCTTATACAATATTTACTTAATCTGGAGGTAGAAATACATGTTGTGTCTCTTTCTGCTTCATCAAAATGTCAACCAAGTAATTAGGATCTCTGAGAGTCACAGTAAGAATTACAGCCTCATGTTTAGATTTTTTAAATTTAGATTTTAAATTACTCCTTCTTTCCACTGATATTTAGTGAGGAACTGCTATGATCCAAGTACTGTGATAAACACTGGCCAAATGTTGGAGAGCTAAAAAGGTATATTCCTCTTATAAAGACATTATTTACTTGTAACAAACAAGTAAATAAATGTATTAGTCAATATGTAAGTAAACAAAAAAGTAGACAAGCACAAATTATATTAAGTACTATGTAGGAAAGCAATAGAGTACTGTAACAGAATAATGAGGTACATGGGATGGGGGTGGGAATCTGTTCAGGGATGATCCGCCTGAGAATGTAACATGTAGGCACAGATCTTAATGAATTGTGAAGAATCAGCCTTTCCGAGTGAGTACATGGAGTAGGCACCTCCAAGAGAAAAGCATATTCTTGGCTATTTGCTTATTGACATCATCTTGCACAAAGGTTAGCAATCTCCTACCTGTACCACAGATGCTATGTGCCACCTCTGTGCTACCTTTGCCACCAAAAGATTCAGTGTGATGCATGATTTGAAGCAGGTATAGGTAGGTTCCTCATCTTGATCCCCTGTGGAAAGTAAAATCAGTGACAAATAAAAGCAGATAATCATCTCAGAGTCTGCTAAAGATGATAGTTGCTTGTCAGTACATCAGTATCCACCCTAGAAAAAAAAAAACAAAAACAAAAAACAGAAGAGGTGGGATTTATCTTCAGTGTCCTCTCACTTCCCCTTCCAAGTCCCTGTCCTGCCTTCTGATGCTCTTTCCCGCAAGTTGCAGGCAAATAAAGCATGTATGTTACTCTCTTTTTACCCAGTTTCTCCTTGTCCTTATATTAAGTAGATTCCAGACCTCACAATTGCATATGCCTATTTTTCTACTCCAATCCCTCAAAAAAGGGGGAAAGAATTAAAGGATGAACAAGAGAAAAAGAAGGAAGAAAGGAAAGAAGGGAAAGACCGTTCTGAAGATCCCAGTCTGGGGCTGAAAAAAGTCATTTATTAAAATTCTTCAAGACAGAATGAATGACCGTAGCTAATAATATACCTCAAGCTTTTCTAGAATCTTTCTATTAAAAAAAAATAGATTGTTACTAGATATATTTTAATCTTGTAAAATTTCAGGAATTTATTTAAATGAAGAACTTCACAAAGGGTAAGAAAAATTATATACTGGGGTGGTAGGTTTCTCATCCCACCTGTCATTCCATCTTTTCTAGGACAGAGGCAGGAATATTAACTGATCACTTTTAAGTTTGATGATGGACAATAAATTTTAAAAAATAAACAACCCTGATAACCTATTCTGTGTTGGGTGTACTTTGGACCAAATGAAAATGCTATTAGTTGGATTTGTTTGTTCATTTGCTTTCTTTAGAAAATAAATTTAGTGTCACCTTTCCATATGTAGGGTTTTCCCTACAGTCCATTCCAATTTAAAAAGTTCCCTGCTAGTGCACCAGGGATTGCAATTACAGACACTTCATTGTTTTGCGGCTGTTAAAGCAGTTAGTATCTACTAGAAAATAAATATAGAACAAAAGGGAAAAAGGAAATATGATTATGGAGGAACCTGAGAATTTGGAAGTCTATAAGTGATGAGGCAGAATGAATCATAACGAAGAATTTACTATATAAGGAGGAGCAAGAGCAAATAAATACATAAGGAATTGCTGTTGAAAACCAATGCCATTATTTGTTGTGGTAAAATTACTTACTTTCTGCCCCAACCAGTTACAGTGGTAAGGACAATATGCTGGCTAATATAATTTTCTTGGTAAGACTGCTATTGTTTATATAGAAATTGATGTAACACCCTTGATTAATTGTGTTAAAAAACAGATTTTAACTTAAAGCACACATTTAAAATAGTAAGAGAAAATTTTTTTAAAAATTGTAATTATGATTCTCCTATTGTGGAAAAATAAAATAAAATCTCAGGACCACAATTCACTATGCTAACAGGAAAAAATTAAGGTGAACGTTGAGTCATGCAAGAAACTGCCTTGCTTTTGTTCCTAAGCTAATAGCTACAGATAAAAGATCAGGTATCTCCGTAGTTATATACTCTATGTTCACATTATGTAACGTACCAATTTATTGACAGTGAGAAGAATACGTAATTGACTATCACCCAACCTGCTCCTTTTCTCTTGCAACATGTGGAGTCAGTAATGTGACCATACTCATTCTCTTTCCCCTCTACTTTGCTTTCCCCCTTTAAGTACTGAAGCCCTCAAAATCATCTTTCTAAAAATGTGTGAACCATAGATTGTTCCTATGGATTTGTGTTTCTTTCTCTGGTCACATCCTTAACCGCGACAAAATAAAATTCTAAATTGACTGAGACCTGTCTCAGATGCATTTTGGTTTACATTCTCAAGGTTTGGAAGTGTTAAGACATGTCATTAAGGTATTTTCTTTCTTTCTAGCATTTTGATTGTAGTGAAATTAGGTAATTAGTGGTGCCTGTTTTGAGTAACATGGTAAGTAGAATTAAGAATGGAAAGCACTGGGAAATGGAAAACAAAAACACATCTAAGATTTCCACCTTTACTTTCTTAGTTTTTTAAAGAAAAATTTATTTTCTAAATACAAGCTACAAATTACAATATTTAATTTGCTTTTTCAGCATGTTATAAATTATCAAATAGAAAATAAACAGTGAAAAGATTATATCATTTTTAACAGTGTTAAAGTTTTAGTTATACTCATTTGACTGGTTAGTACTGCTTTTATTTACTTATTCTTCAGACACACTCTTTTATCCTTACATAGAAGTTACTTTAATTTTTTATTATTTAAGTTATCCTTAAAATACTACATGAAATGATTGTACCAGATATAATTTACTTAAATATTTATTCTTAAAATAACATTATTTTTAAATAAAATAATATGTGAATTTAACTCCAGTCCCCAAATGTGACCACTGTTAATAAATCCACTTATTATAAATAATAGAAACAGCAGCAGCTTGATCCTTACCAGCTGTATTAGTTTCCTTGGCCTGCAGTAACAAAGCATCAAAATCTGGGCGGCTTAAAACAATCGAAATGTATTATTTTGTAATTCTGAAGGTTAAAGTTTGAAGTTAAGGTGTCAAAGCCATGCTCCCTCTGAATGCATCAGTTCTCTTAGATTTATTATTTCCCTTTCGTTTACTAACTTATGGTTTTATTTGCTCTTTCATTTCTAGTTTTTTTAAAGTGGAAACTGAGGCTGTTGATTTGAAATTTTTCTTCTTTCTAATATAGACAGTTTCATGGGATAATTTTTTCTTTGAGGATTCCTTTAGAGCATTCCACAAATTTGACATGTTGTGTTTTCATTTTCTTTCAATTCAAAGTACTTTCCAATTTCTCTTTTGATTTCTTCATTGATGCATGAGTCATTTAGCATGTAGCATTTTTAGAAAACTTTATATTTTGATTTATTTTAGGTTCACTTAGAAGTTGTCAAAAAATACAGAGTTTCTTTATAACCTTCAACCAGCTATGCTGCCATAAAAAATGAATAAAATTATGTCCTATGTCCTATGCAACAACATGGATGCAGCTGAAGACCATTATCCTTAGTGAATTAACACAGAAACAGAAAATCAAATACCCATGTTCTCACTTACAAATGTGATCTAAATAATAGGTACACTTGGACATAAAGATGAAAACAATTGACCTGGGGGACTCCAAAAGGGGAAGAAATGGGCAAGGGATAAAAAACTGCCTATTAAGTACTATATTCACTATTTGAGTGATGGGTTCACTAGAAGCCCAAACCTCATCATTACAGAGTATATGCATCTAACAAACCTGGCCATGTACCCCCTGAATTGAAAATTAAAACACACACAAACACAGACACACACACACACACACACACACACACACACACACACACACACACACACAAACGAAATTGCCCCTGATACAATATCATTAGCTATAGACTATTTGGATTTCATCAGTTTTACAAGCATTCTTTTTGTGTGCTCTATAAATTTTACTGCATGTATAGATTTGTGTAACCACCCCAAAATCAGGGCACAGAACTGTATCATCACCTTAAAGAAACTCCCTTGTACTGTCTCTTGATGGCCATACCCTCATCAGAGCCCCAATTTCTTCCAACCTTCTTGCCATCCTTAAACATATTTCCTCATCTCTGCAGTTGTTCTGGCTTTTTAAAATGCTCTTTTATAGTTTGAATATTTTGTTAGGAAGAGTCTTAGCTAGTATATTGTTTTATTATGTTAATTTTTGTGTACTTTTTGCTTTGTGGATAATGAAAGGGATGTTTTTCTATTCTATTTTCTATCTTGTTACTGCTGGTTCACACAAACTTACTGGCCTTTCTAGCTCCTTTTTTTCTTTCTTTTTGGTTGCTGTTTTTTCAACTCTTGTTTCTTTCTTTCTTTCTCAGTCTTATCTGTTTGTCAGAGGGAAAAAAATATGTTTTTCCTTTACTCACGAAGAATTTCTGACTTCTGTTTCCCCACCTTCTAATATCAGTCCCAGAAAGCCTCACCTTAGTGTGCTGATCAAAGTAATTTCCCAAAGACCAGTTTCTGACAGAAATTCTATATTCCTAACAAATTTTTAAAAGATAGTTTTGCCTAGAAAAACTGCATCAGAAAATTTACAATTATTTGATCAGAGACCTTAATAAAGGAAAATGTGAAACATTACTACCAAGTTAAAAGGTTATTTTAAGGCAGCAATAACTAAAATTTTAAAGTTTACCTTTGACAACTATTATAGTAGCGCAGGAAATTATTAGAACAGTGACTATTTCCTTTTCAAATTTTTAAACCAAAAGTAAAATTCTTTACTACCAACATATAACATCTCTATAATTAACCCTGGAGAAGAAAAAATATTAATTGTATTAGATCTACTCCAATTTAATTATGAGTTATTTTTTAAAGTTGTGTCTTCAGTGAAGATAAGAATCTTACTATGTTAATGGCCCATATGGAGAGACTGGAATAAATGATTCAAATAACAGGTAAAAGTCTTTGAGAGAATAGAACAAATAGATGGGAGGCAGCTAAGATAAATGACCAGCTACAAATATCTTTGGTGGGAGGGTGAGGAGAAGGAAAAATAGAGTAGAACTGAGAAAATAATAAAAGTGAACAGCCTAATTTTCAGATTCCAGAGCACAACATCCTAATAGAATTGAACAAGATAGATTGTTGCAGACAATGACTAAAAATAATTAGATTAAAGGATTGTCATAGCTATCACCATCTGTGTATGGTTTCATACTTTTCAACATAAGCAATCTCTATATGAGAGGCAGTAATATTTTAGAAGAAAGGATTTGGGACCAGATGTTTTGGGTTGGGATTCCAATTCCAATACTTACGGCTAGTAATATAATGAGTGTTTCAGTGTCTATCTCAGTAAAATGTATATAGTAGTAGTGTCTGTTTCAAGGATTGCTTTGAGGATAAATTGGATGATTCACAAAATGTAGTAAGCCTTCATTAGAATGTGTTAGCTAGTGTTATTATCAAAGATAACCCAATGTATTGTCAGAAACTTTTTCAGTGAGATATAAATGAGATATGACTATCCTTGGCTTCCCCAAATGGCTCAGCTGTGCATCTCTCCCATCTGCCTGGGGCAAAACTGTAAATGTGTGTTAAAAAAAGTTAAGACAGAAATAGAATTTTTTAAAAACAAAACAAAAAAATGTATCCACCAGGGCCATGGTCAGGATATCATCTGTCCTCTGCTTAGGAATTCTGAGCTTATCAACCTGTGTCCTCTAAGCCAAGCTTTCCTCCATATTTTCCCAGTTTATATATGCCTGGGTGTCTGCTACACCCACCCCCAGCTCTGATTTCTTCTGATAACACTGCTGCTCTTCCTTGAATTTAAACCTACTTTTTAAACCTACTTCACTAATACCCAACAAACTGCAGAGCCCATGCTAACCCTTTCTCTACAGTGGTTAGAACTGGGCCTCTAATTATTGGCTTCTAATTCTTCATCAGCTAGATCAGTGCTCTTCTGATTTGAATTTCAGTTCTTCCTAGATAACCTTGTCACTGTACCTCCACAGCTAGATTAGGTGCCCTTGGGTATGGATTTGATCCAGAACACACTAAAGTTTTTCCTGACCATTTGGACAGTACTAACCAACCCCTGTTACAGCTTGCCCTATACTTAAATACATTCTGTTTATTCTTGCTTAGTTTTGATACCCCACCTTTCCCTTTCAAACCAATTATTATTTCCTAGGATACCTTTAGCAAAACAGTCTCAATTGTGATATAATTAGATATAAACCTGTGGAGATGTTTAATGAGATAAGAAATATAGGGTTGGAAATCTTATGGCTCAATAGTATTATCTGTCCTACTTATTTATTGCAAAGGGTTACTCTGAAGTGAGAATTTATATACAAAGCATCCTTTATCTTATAAATTGTATGCACATATATATGATATTTTATTTCTGGTTCTCCCTTCCTCTGCCTTTCTAGTCATGTCTTTGTTTCCTTGGTATGATTATCTTATTATATTCTTCTCCCTCACTTTCTTATTAATCTTTTACCCTCATCCCCTATGTCCCTTACATTTTACTTTTGTCATCCAATAGGTTCCTATTTCTCTATGGAAGGTCAGCTCTTCTCTGAGTCCAGCTTTCACACTAGCTGTCAACCTCTCCCTGGTGCTCATGATAGGACTGAACAATCAAGGCTTAAGACATAATAGGTGTATTCATAAAATGGAGTAAATACAAATCTAAAAAGAATGTAATTAATATTTATATTTTGATATGGAAAGATCTCCAAAATAGATTATCAGGTAAAAACAAGATGCAGGAAAATGTATGCAGAATTATTCAATTTATGGTAATAAAAAGAATACACAAGCAACATGCAATTACATTTGTTTTGAAAAATGCAACAGTAAACTAATTGACATCTTTTTAGAGTGTTTCAAAAGACTCTAACTCTTTGATTCAGTCATAAAAATCACTTACTGATTGCTCAAAGCACTATCTTAGGTGTGGGCATATGAAGATGAAAAAAGCAAGACTTCTAATCTTGAGAAGTTAACTGTAGGGAACCAGCCCCCACATACCACCCGTGGGTACCCCAAGTTCGGTGGCAACAAAGGAATGAGAAAAAGACAGATTAAGAATGCATATAGTGGGACCAGGGGGCCAGTGCATAAAGGAGGGTGCAAAGGGCCTGAGCTCTGTTCTTCCACAGTATTTACTGGTAACAATCAAAACAGCACAAGAATAGCTGCTAGAAAAAACAAACGACAACTAGTGGTTGAATTTGAAACTCCTTAATATTATTATAATAAAAGAACTTCCAATACTTTAAAATTTTATATTATTTTTCTGGCTGATTCTGTATTGATTTATGTTTCAGATTATCTGGTTAATTAGAAATAGGAGAAAACAAAATGGTAGAAATATTTGTTTAGAGCTTAGATATTGTATTTCAATCAATGTTTATAAATGGAGATTTGTAGTATTCTCTTTAAGAGATATTTTCAATTATAAGAAACAAAAAGTAAGCCACGTATAAGTTCAACCTTCTTGTCTCAGCCCAACTAAAAGTTATTGCTCATCATTACTGAGTTGAAGTTATTTGTATTTCTATCTAGGGGATATTTTTTGTGAAATAAAATTCTCACTTTTTTTTATGTATTTTACTTTCATCATCATTATTATTGATACAGGCTTTTGCTCTTGCTCTGTCACCAGCCAGCAGTGCAGTGGCATGATCATAGCTCAATATAAACTCAAACTCCTGGGCTCAAGTGAGTCTCCTACCTCAGCCTCCCAAGAGGCTGGAACCACAGGTGTGTGCCACTACACCCAGCTAATTTTTTTTTTTTTGAGAATCTCGCTCTGTTGCCCAGACTAGAGTGCAGTGGCACAATCTTGAATCACTGCAACTTCCACCTCCTGGGTTCACTCAGCTTCCCAAGTAGCTGGGATTACAGGTGCCTGCCACCACACCTGGCTAATTTTTGTATTATTTTGGTAGCAACAGGGTGTCACCATGTTTGCCAGGCTGGTCTCAAACTCCTGACCTCAAGTGATCTGCCCACCCCAGCTTCCCAAAGTGCTGAGATTGCTGGCGTGAGCCATTTCGCTTGGCTTAATTTTAAGTTTTTTGTAAAGAAGGGTCTTCTATATTGTGTGGGCTGGTCTTAACCTCTGGCTTCAAGTGGTCCTCCCACCTTAGCCTCCCAAAGTGCTGGAATTACAGACATGAGCCCTCATGCGTGTCCTATATTTTACTTTCTTCTGGATTTTTTTAAAGCTTTATATTAACCAAATCATGTTAATTAAGAAAAAAATTAAGAAGAGTTGAGATTTTTATCTGAGAAAATGTATGCACAGAATGGTTCATGGCTAAACTAAATTTAGGAGTCATAGAAAAACCATGGAAGGGGCTTGCCTTTGTGTTACGGAGAAATCCTTCTGTGGTAAGTAGAATAAAGGTCTGCCAAAGCTGTCCACATACTAAACCCTGGAACCTGTGAATATGCTACCTTTCATAGTGTCTTAGTTCATTTCTGCTGCTGTAACAAAAAACCTGTGACTGCATTATTTACAAACAAATTTACTTCTCACAGTTTTGGATGCTGTAAACTCCAAGATCAAGGTGCCAACCAAATCGGTGACCAGTGAGGGCCATTCTCTTCTTGCAAGATGGCATCCTGTTGCAGCATCCTCTGAAGGGAACAGATGCTGTGCCCTCATGTGACAGATGGAACAGAAGAGCAAAAAAGGGATAAACCCACTCCCTCTAACCCTTTTATAAGGGCCCTTATCCTCATGAGGACTTTGCCCTCATGACTGAATCACCTCTGAAATACCATCACATCGGTGATTAAGTTTTAGTATATGAACTTTGGGCATTCAAATCACAGTATGTAGCAAAAGGGAGTTTGCAGATGTGATTAAGTTAAAGATATTGAGATGAAAAAGTTTTCTTGGATTTTCTGTATAAATAACCACAAGGGGCCTTATAAGTGAAATGAGAAAACAGGAGAGTCAGAGTCAAGATATTTGAAGATGCTCCATTGTTGGCTTTGAAGATGGAGGAGGGAGTCGGCCAGGAGGTAAGGAATGCTAGTGGTCTCTTGAAGCCAGAAAAAGTAAGAAAATGAATTCCCTCCTAGATCTCCCACAAAGGAATTCAGCATGGTTGACAACTTGATTTTAACCCAGTGACCAAGTTTAACCATTTTGGACTTCTGACCTTCAGAACTATAAGACAAATTTGCATTGTTTTACACCACTAAGTTTGTGAGTAATTTGTTATAGCAGCAATAGAGAACTACTATATCTTCCTAATGGTATTATATATATATATATAATCGGTAAATTAAAATTATCTCCCATTATGCAGGTCAGTGTTAGAGACAGCTGAGTTGGATCACTTTAGCTAGTCTGACTGGTCAGTGTTGACTAATGTGGCTAGGGTGATTGGTGAGATCAGTAAGAATATGTGACAAATGAGGCTGGTGACAAGCTGTTCAGGCAAACAAGACAGTATCCCTCAGAAAGACTGGGTGACATGAGGCATATCAAGTGTCAGGTGACCAAAAAGGGAGAGCAGCCTTCAGCATGAATGTTCACTAAGTATGAGAGGAACCAAGTGGGACAAAACACTCCACCCACTCTTTCACTAAAGGTGAAAGAACAATGGGTAGAATGGCACACATCTAGATGCCATTTAATTTAAGAGTATCGTGTATTCTGGGCTTAACATGAAGCAAGAAAGAATGAGGACAGGAATTCTATCAGCAAAAGAAGACAGTTTGAGATTTCATGGGCTGTAAATCACAGAGAATATAAAGAAATATTATATACATAGCACGTAGATAGTAAGAATGTTTTAAACACAGAAAAAACTGAAAGAGAAACTATAAATTAGGAAAAACTATTTGCCTTATTTATTACAGGTTTATAACTTTCAAAATTGTCTGAGACTGCAGGTATTGGGCACTTTATGCAGGCTGTTGCAACAGGAAGAATATCCAGAGTATTTTCTGGAAAATAGGAAACAAAGAGGCTTTCTATGACAAATTAACAATGTTGTCAGTTTGTTGGCTTGGGTCAGGCAAGTATTGCAATCATTTCGTGTGAGCGAGATCATGAGAGTGAGAGCGAGAGTGATTTGACCTGTTTGACTCCATTACGTTCTGTTCTTGGAATTGTTAGCTCAAAGAAAGAAGTTAGAGGAGTGGGTCAGTCTCTCAGTACCAGGAAACATAGATCAGTGTCCAGTCAAAGAACATTTTAAATTTCTCCATACAGCAAAAGGTCCATATATTTAATTTATGAAGATAAAGAAATTCTTATAATTGTTTCAATATATTTCTTTAATAGTTAGGAAACAACACACCTGCTGCTGTAATTGATAAACCCTGAAATCTCAGTGGCTTAACATAATAAAGTGTATTTCTTGCAACACTTCAAAACCAGTGTTTTTGGTGGGTAACTCTCCTACAAGTAGTGATTTAGTTTGCCAAGATCCTCCCTTCTTGTGCCATTTTCAACATGTGATTCCCATGGGCTCCTTTAGGGTTTTTTCTTTCCATTTAGCTTTGAGTAGGAAAGAGTATGGAGGATTATACAAAGGAGGTTTTCATAGCCTACATGGTCTACAAGTAGTCTACATCACTTCCACTGACCTTCAACTAGCCAAAATTTGGACATATGACTACCTCTAAGTGCAAGAATGGCAGAGAAATGTAGTTTATCTGAGTTTCCAGGAAGAAAAGAGAATGGATTTTATAAATAAGTAAAATTTTAAAAAGAATTATAATTAAAAATATTAAATGATAAAATGATGAACTCCCAGTGGAAAAAAATGGCCAACACCATTAACCAATACAAATATTAAATATTCAGAATCATTAAGGATTAAAATTAAGACACAAAAACATATTTCCCTATTAAACAGTCAATGCTAAAATCAATGATAATACCATGTTATTTTCCTATGCTGCTGAGAAATAGTCTCAGACACTGTCTCAAAAAAAAAAAAAAATAGGTAAAAATGTTTTTTTCAGGTTTCAGAGGACAATTTGAAAATACATACCTGAAAGACTTTTAAATGTGCATACTCTTTGATCTAGGCTTCCAATTCAAAAAAAAAAATTATCAGGAATAAATAATCAGAAACCTATTCAAAGATTGAAGTCCTCCTTGATTTCTGTCTTTCATATTCTACATCAACTGATGAGCAAATCATGTTAGATCTAGCTTCACAATATATCCAGAATCTGATCCCTCTTTCCACCTCCACTCCTTTGTTACCTATAATCTAATTTTCACATAGTAGTCATCGTAATCCTTTAAAAATCTATGTCAAATAAGGTCACTCTTCAAAAGCCTTTAGGATCTCTACAGTTTTCTCATCTCAGAGGAAAAGCCCAACTGGCCTCATGTGATCTACCCCATCAAAGTCCACGCCAAGCTTCTCTGGTCTAATCTCTTACTTTCTACCCCTTCTCTCCTTGCTGCCTTTCCTGAGGCTACACAGGCTTTGCTGCTGTTCCTACATGAACCAAACATGCTTCCTCTTCAGGGCTTTGCTGTTCACCATCCACATTTCTGCTTCAGTGTCAGTGAAGCTGATCCTATTCCCTCCACATAAAAAGCAATGTGCTCCCTCCACTCATCTTTCCTATTTCCTTCCATAATATTTATTTCCATCTGCTATACATCCGTGTTAAATTGAATTTTGCTCATCTTCCTGTGTTACAATGTCAGGAATTTTGTATCCCTTAAAATAGTGCTGGGCACCTAGAAGGTGCTCAGTAAACATTTGCCAAATGAATAGTGAAATATTATAAAAATTCTGAAACACTGAAAAATAGCAGACTGGTTAAATAAACTGGGATGATTGACTTAAATGCCATACAGTCAGACAAGATGGAATCAAAAACATAAAATAAGAATGTGATTCTGTATCTCACTGGAGGAAGTGCTGGAAATGCCAATTTCCAAATAGATAACAGTTATTTTTCTTACCCAATTGGTTTCTGAAAACATAGGAAAGGGAAGTTTCTCATCCTAAAATCACTTTTACATGTATCAACTGATTCTATGGTCTCAAATACATTTCTCTGTGAAGTGTGTATGTCCAAGGGCTAAATGGATTTTTTTAAGTTATCTTATTCTTTGCAGATTGTATTGATCATTGGTCAGATTCAGCTTCAGCTTCAGTAACATAATACCACAGACTGCATAGTTTAAAGAACAGAAGTTAATTTTCTCACAGTCTGGAGCCCAAGATCTATGTCCAGCAGGTTTTGGTTTCTGGTGAGACTTTTCTTCCTGACTTGCTGGTAGCCTTTCCATGATGCATGCTTGTGGAGACAGTGAGTGAGTGAACAAGCTTTTAGTGTCTCTTCTTATAAGAACATTCAGTCTACCAGATTAGGGCCCCATTCTTATTATCTCATTAACCTTAATTACCTCCTAAATGTCCCGTCTCCAAATATAGTCACATTGGAGATTAGGCTTTAACGTGTGAATGGTGAGGGGAGGGACACACAATTCAGTCTCAGATATATTTACTCTGTTTATTAAAAAAAGCAAAGAGTCACTAAACCTATTTTTCATCACCTCAACTAATATTGTTTTTCCTAGGCTTTCTTCTTAAGATTTATCCAAAGATCCTGAGAATATACTGAGTTAAACTAATAACCTTTTGGAATACCGGTCTAGATGAGATCATTAATTTGGAAACACTAGCAAAGCAATTAAGTGATAAGAATAATACATCAAAACCAAATTTTATTAGAAGGAAAAATGCAGTGTTCAAAAAGTTAAATAAATGTTTAATGAAGAACAAGATTACTTTTAAAAAACTGTTTTAGCCCTAAGGAACACACACACCCAGATATTTTTCAGAGAAACTTGATCCTTCAAGGCAGCAATGATAATGCTTAATTAGGCGGGCCATTGTGGTGCACACCTGTAATCCCAGCACTTTGAGAGGCTGAGGCAGGTGGTCACAAAGTCAAGAGATGGAGACCATCCTGGCCAACATGGTGAAACCCCGTCTCTACTAAAAATACAAAAATTAACCGGGCATGGTGGCGCACACCTATAGTCCTAGCTACGGAGGAGGCTGAGACAGGAGAATTGCTTGAACCCGGGAGGCGGAGGTTGCAGTGAGCCAAGATCGTGCCACTGCACTCCAGCACTCGAGCCTGGTGACAGAGCAAGACTTTGTCTTAAAAAAAAAAAAAAAGAAAGAAAGAAAGATAAAGATAATGCTTAATTATACATCAATCTAGCTGTGTAGGGTCTGGAAACATCAAAAAGTATTTTTGACCAAAATAATTTGTTACAATGGTGATAACTGGTCAGATTTTCAGTATATGTTGGTAATCTTCCCAACTTCTTCTTACAATTGTGTTTATCTCTATTATAGGAAGGAATGGTTTGTCTCAATATTGTCCCATCTTCTAACCCCAGGATTTAGTACCAAATACTTATATTTATTAGTTAAAAATGTTTAAATCAAGGGGAACATGAATTCATGGTAATAGTCATCTCTCTTTCTCTCTCTCTCTCTCTGTAGGTTATTAAATAAGCTCAACTTATAGAAGTATAAATCAGAAATGTTTATAGTTTTCTTGAAATACTGCCACTAACAAGGCCATTTTAAATTCTCCTTGCCTCCTGTAGCAGATATCTTACCACATTATCACATCTTGGGAAAATTCTATAATTTCCCAGTCCATTTCAGAGATTAAAAACCCACTTTGTCGGCCAGGCGAAGTGGCTCACACCTGTAATCCCAGCAATTTGGGAGCCTAAGGCAGGTGGATCGCTTAGGAGTTCCAGACCAGCCTGGGCAACATGGTGAGACCCCCATCTCTGCTAAAAATACAAAAATAATTATCCAGGTGTGGCGGTGCACTGCCTATAGTCCCAGCTATTTAGGAGCCTGAAGTATGAGGATCACTTGAACCCAGGGATGGGGTGGGGGAGGTTGCAGTGAACTGAGATCATGCCACTGCACTCCAACCTGGGCGACAGAGACCCTGCCTAAAACAAAAACAGAAACAGAAAAACTTTGTTTAAAAATCTATGCAAATGGAAGACTTTCTCTTTGTGGCTAACTTCTAGCATTGTGGCTTGAGGCACCTAACATAGGGAAGGAGGATATGGTCTTCTTTTTATTTCTTTCCCATTACCTACCTTGGGGACAAAATAGTTTGCCTCTGCTTCTCAGCTGCTTCTTCCCTCTTGGATATTCTAGCTTCTCCCGTGAGCGGACACAAGGAGGAATCAGAAAGATTCATTGGACCATTATTGAAATCTTCTTTCCTGTGTTTGACACTAATTGTTGGGCCAATAATGACTGTCCATTGACAATGCTCTCTCAATGGCAGGCACTCAAATACTGTATTTCTAGAGGAGATACAAATGTGAGTCCTTTCAAAGCCTTCCCGATCCACACCGTCCTGCTTCAACTCATCTAACCCTCCAAGGCCCTTGCATTTACTAATATATTCCATGGACTCTTGTCACTGGTTATTTCACCCACGAGTTAGCTTTTTGTGTTGGTGTCAGCATGATGGCATAAGTGCAGGTATTTTTTGTGGTGCTCACTTTGCCTACCGGAAACTTATATGCTCTCACCAAAGCAGAAGTGATAGCTGAGCTGTACCACAGACCTCTCTGTGTGCCCTGCAATCATTCTCAAGTTGTTTTTCTCTTGTTCACATAGACTTTGAGAAGACTGACTAGCCTATGACCTAATCTGATGTACAACTAGAAAATGAGGTGCTGATTTTCCTTTTTTGCAGATACCCCCAGACTGCCAGTGACTCCCTTAGAGTTTGTCTCACTTCGCTTCTTGGGGAGGGGCAGGGGCAAGCCACAGCAGTACCTCCTAAGCCAAAAATCATGACTCCAATAACTCCCATTTTCCTCCTTCCTATTCTCCTGTTTATATGGATTTGGATAATTGTGGTTAGTGAGGGGCAAGTTCTGCTTATTTAGTATATGGGGGCTCCATCCTCATTTTTGGACCCTAGCTATGTTTTGTATAACAGTGAAAGTTTCATACAATTTCAAGTTACATGTCCTCCATTGAACTTTGCATTTCACTCTTTTGCATTCCACTCTTAGGGCTTTTATCTTATTTTAATCTTATTAGCATCCTGTGAGATGCAGGACAGCTACCTCAATTTTGCTTATGAAACTGAGACAATAGAGGCAACCTAGAACTAATTAATTGGAAAAACAAAACAACATTTACTGAGCACCAGATATGTATGTGGTGCTACGCTAGATGCTACAAATAAGTAGTCTTTGCCTATGTGTATACGGCAAACAGAATAAAAACTATTTTAAAATAATGTTATCATGGTAAATAAAAAAGTCATGCAAATATAGTAGAGGAAAACATAATTTCAACTCTGGCATTTGAATGGGGATTTAAAGGCTTGGCAAGAACACAAAAGACTGGAAATCTGGACCACAAAATCCAAAGGTTTGAAATTTGAAGATTTTTTGCAACAACAGCACCAACAGAATGCCTATGATGCCTCTTTCTGAAGAACTGCTCAGCTGAGAGGAAACCATGTGGTCTTCTTTTCCCTGAAGTGTCTGGAAATAATACAGGAAAACAGCATGTCTTCTAGTTCTATTCCATACCTGTACCTTAGCCTTCACCAGGCTCCTCTACTGCTGCTCTGGGCTGCTGAGTGGCTCTAGCCCTTTGTCTCTCTGGACTCTTCTGTGACTGCAGTTAAGCCTTCAACCTTCCATTATTTCTGCAAAAATGTTGTGCCCTTTTAAATTCCTGAATATGGCCTTATTCTCTCAGGATTATTACTGTGTCTGCTGGAAAATATACTTCTCATATTGACTTTAGAATTTCATATTAAACTTATTTCCAAAAGCATGGTATTCCATGGAGACCTCTCCTCTGTTATTCTCTGTTTTTCTTAAATGACATGTTCATAGCTGGGACAGATCACTGTATGGGGTCCCCAATGAATCACACCTTTCTGCATCTGTGCCCCTTTGCAAGTGACGTAGCCACACCTTCCACCAAGAGACTGAATTTATCCCCCTGCCTGCTTCAATATATCCTGTCCATGTGACTTTTTCTGACCAATAGAATGTGGCAAATGCAGTTATGTGTGTTCCAAAACCTTGGACTTATGAGGCCTTGCAGCCACTGCCTTTGGCCTCCAAGAACCCTGTCCTGAGACCATCATGCAATAAAGAAACAGAGGATGAAATTGCATTTGGAAAGAGAGGTTCAGCCAACCAGATTTCTTGACTGAGCTCAGTCCCCAACTGATCCACCAGCTGAATGCATTGGCCTAAGTAGGTGCAGGTGAGACTTGGCAGAAAACTACCTGGTTAGCCATTATGATTACAAAAAATAATACAGTACATTGACAATCCACTAAGTTTCAGGGTGGTGGATTCTTACAAAGCAATAGATAAATAAAGCAGAACATGGTACTAAAAGCACAAAGCAACAGATAAATCCAATAGAAGCTGGCACTGAAAAGTACAAAGCTATAGATAAATGTAGCAAATTGATATTGCTCTAACAAAACACCAAGTATATGGCACTGTCTTCAGGGCCAAGCACAGAACGGTACAGAAATGGGTGGAGAGAAGACAGTGAAACTAGAAGAGTAGGGAGGAAATTGCTATTGGAGACTAGAAAACAATTAACTGTTGCCTGCAGTTACCTGGAAAATAGAAAGAAGATGTGCCTAATGAACTTGTTGAATTTCACTAATTTCCATATGGAAAATTAAAAGCGACAACTAGCCTCTTTGAGCTTTGTAAAATAAGGTATTGTAAGAGAAAGTTTGCATTTTTTGTTGATGCCATAAAAATTACCATAAATTTAGCAGCTTAATACAAATTTACCGTTTTATAGTTCTGTAAGTAAGAGTTTATCATGGCTTAAAGGCTAAAATCAAGGTGTCATCAGGGCTATGTCGCTTTCCAGAAGTTCTAGGGGGAAGATCTATTTCTTTGCTCATTTGGGTTGTTTGCAGAATCCAGTTCTTTGTGGTTTAGGACTAACATTCATATGTCCTTGCTGCTGTCAGCTAAAAGTCTTTCCCACCTTCTCGAGGACACCCATACTCTTTGATTCCTTCCTCCATCCTCAAAGACAGCAATGGTAGGCTGAGTCTTTTCTCACTTTAAATCTCTCCTGTGAATATCTCTGACAACAGCTGAGAAAGGTTCTCAGCTTTTAAAGACTCATAATTAGGTTTGGCTCACATAGATAATCCAGGATAATCTTCCCATCTGAAGTTCTGCACCTTGTAATCATATCTGCAACATCCCTTTTGCTAAGTAAGGTAAAATATTCACTGGTTCCGGGGATTAGAGCATGGACATCTTTGGGGAGGCATTATTTTGCCAACCACAGAGATGAACTAAGTAGGAACTTTCAGTTTGCAATTGAATTTAGAGGAAATATAGGGGGCTCAAGACAGTCTTTCATCTAGCAAAAGATTCTCAATGTAAGAAATGGCCTCAGAATAAAGTTCAAATCATGGATATGGCTGTAAAACCCATTCTGAAGACCTCTGAGAGACTTAAGCAGTGACCTGGAGACTTCCTTAAAAGACAAACGAGCTTCTAAGAATTTGAAGGGCCTCAAATGTGACCTGAACATAGAGAAATACCAGTCTCAAAGAAAAAAAAAATTATATTTGTGGCTTTGGGGACATGAGGTAAACCCCATTCAAATTCAAAGGAAAAGCCCACACATTTCTAAGGAAGTCGTGTCAATTTGGATTAAAAGGGACAGAGGCAGTTCAAAATGAAAAGAGGTCTCTGGGCTCCCAACTTACTTTGTGGAGAGACAGGCTGAGAAAGCTATGCAGCTGCAAACAGGAGCCATTTCTTATGAAAAAGACCAGACTCAGCGGGAAAGGCCAAGAGCTAAGGACAGGAATAGATGAGGAAAAGGAGTAGCAACAGAAGAAGACTGTGCCCTAAGAAAGAAGCATTCCCTGCCTCTGGGGTCAAAACAACGTGTGACATGTGCCCAACTGGATTTCAGAATTCTGTCATCCCATGTATTCTATTTACCTTATATTCAGAATGCACCCTCTTCTTCTTCTGTTAGTTGTTATTCTGTTCCTGTTCCTCTGTTAAATGTTGGGGGTTGGGATGGCTGGGAGAGGAGAAGGGCACATGCTTTGTCCTTTTAGTTCACCTGTCTCTGGATCCTTGGGTACAGATGCTGTACCCAAGGAGCTAGACCTGTGGATTCATCCCCCAGGAACTTTGACTGTACCTGGATTGGATTTAGGTGAAAGATGCATAAAGTTGACTTTAATGACTAAATTAGAATTTGGGGTGTTGGGAGTAGATAAGTGTAGTTTGCCTGCGGGGAATGCAAACCAGTGACCAGTAGGCAGACAGTGGTAGGTTGTTATATAATAATATCCAATGCATCATGCCTTCCTATGTTCCACATCCCTTTGCAATGTGACATTGCTAACTCTTCCCTTGAAGTGATGGGATCTATTCCTTCACCAGCCTGGTGACTTCCTTTGATTATGAAGAGGCCTCTGGGTGCTTGTTTCCCCACCCCCCGCCCCCTCGAGAGAGAGCAGGAGGCAGGCTGAGAAAGCTATTGATGGTGGGAGAGTGTGTTAAGAAGTGATATTTGAGAACCAGAGCATAGATGTTAGGGATCCCTTAGCTTCCACCATCATCCTCTTAGAATACTGTTCTGAGACTACGAAGTATATGAAGAAGCCTGAAATAAAGATTACACGAAGAGAATTTCCCAGTGATCCCAAATGTCCCAGCTGAGCCTAGCCCCCAACAAACCTGCCAGCTGAATGCTGCTGCCTGAAAGTTCAGGCAAGTCTGACAGAATTGCCACCCGATCAACTACAGGATCATAGAAAATAACAACTCATGTTGTTTTAAGCCACTGAGTATTGATGTAGTTTGTTACTTAGTAGTAGATGACTGAAACAGCAGCTTAAGTGCATTACATCTCACATATTTTCTGTTTATATAGTATTTTTATTCCAATAGACACATTAGCTCATCTCATAGAGATGGCAAAGTATCATAATCATAATCATAAAAATATCTTGGATTGATGAGTACTATTTAACAACTATTGAGAAACCATAAACCATAGTATTATCTTTAAACTAGAATGAGTGGTACACATCTCATAAAAGCCTTTTGCTTTTTGTGGAAGTTGAGATTGCTGCAAATATAATCTCAGTATATCTACTACCTTTTATAGTGAAAGAACAACAACTGCCATGAGCCTCAAATGAGTTCTGAAGTAGAGAAATCATATAATTAGGTAAAGAAAAAAATTCCCTTTATACTGATCATGATTTGGGCAAAAAAGAAGATAGTTGTAGAAGTATAATGGAATAAAAAAAATTGATCAGTCAGATGGCAAAACTGTATCTTCATCAAAAAGCAAAGAAATTTTCTTAATTTTTTATGCCAAACATTTAGGTTTAGTAAGATTCTGGGACTGCGTAGATTTGCTAATTCATTCAATTGTTTATTTGACAAATATTGAGCACTTACTAGTGTTCCAAGCATTGTGCTAGATACTGGAGATCTAGTTATAAATAAGATAGACAGTTTTCTGACCTCAGAAAGTCAGTTGGGGCTGGACTTGTCAGAATGAAGTGTGACAGGTAACATGATAGAATGCTATAGTAATAAGATTTTGTTGATTTTTCTTATAATTTCCTTTAACTCAATAGTCTCTAGGCTGCAGCTATAAAAACACTGCTGTTCATTTTTGCAAATTACAGGCACTTTTGCAGGAATTGCTACATCTTGATCCTGTAATTTCCAGGTTCCTGGAGACCTATAAATGCCCTTATATCATACGGGGATCCTTATAAGGTATTGTATCCTGATGCTACTGACCCACAAAACATGCTTTGTGAGTGAAAACATCATTATTTAATTTTCCCTTAGGATTTCCAGCTGGTGCCTAAATGGATTTTTCTGGAAGAAAGAATGTATCTTCGGAAGCAGAGTGAGAATCCTTTCTAATGTAATTCGAGATGTAGTTTCATATGTCTAACCTCTGCTTTTCCTCATGCTCACTGAAATCTACAGCTAGCCTCATTTGCCATTTGTTTTTGACTCAGGCATCTTGAGGACTGAGATCATGTCCTAGTTATCTTACTCAAAAAATTATTGCAGGAAAATTATCATACTAGATCACGACTATTTTTCTATCGCATTTTTATTTGGGCATGTTCAAAACTTTAATTTGTTTTCATATTCTTGTAAACTACTTTAAAATAATAAGACAAACCACCAAAGAAAAGAAAAGAAAAACTTATAAAATGTGGCAAGAACTGTGTTTTTAAAGAAAAAAGTTATTCAATGATTCTTGTCAAAGCATGGTAGGGAAGACTGTATTCAGGGCCATAGTGACAGGTATAGGGACCATGGCAGCAGGGTCTTACCAAGTTGAAGAAGAGATTAGGTTCAACTCTGAATACAACACGGACAAGTGGGAATTTATAGAATGCGGGACAGGGGCAGTGGATGGAAAATTACCAAGGAAACATGAGGGATAAGGGGGATTCTGACTAAACCAAGGAAACAGGATTCTTGCTGAAGACAGAACAGGGTGTTCAGGCCTCACGTGGGGGATGGTGGAGGATGAGGAACCTGATCGGACATCAATATTGAGAATGGGGCTTCTTGCTAAATTAAGTTAGAAGGGTTATTTGCTAAAACTGGATTTTATAAGGAAGTACAGATGGGCCCAGCAGAAGATTCAGAAACCTTAATTGTTTGACCAAGCAAAGTATTTTTGTCAATGCTTACGGTTTTTTGTTTGTTTGAACTCTAGTTTACAAGTAAAAAGCTATTTTAAAACTTTTATCTCAAGAAACTTGTTTTTAGTTGTTTGACGTTATTCATAAACCTACTTATTGTACATGGGTCAGGGACAATAGACTACAAAACCAAAACTAAGATGGCAACCTATTTTGTAAAATGAAACTTGTAAAAGTCAACACACAGCAAAGTTCCAAAAAGGTACTGTTACCAGAGTTCCAAACCAGTCAGGCCAACATTCCTGTTGAAAAAAATCAATCAGAAAAAGCAGGGAATGCCGACAGACACTTCCGTAAAGATCTACTTTCTCTTAGATAACAGGTGTTGAAAACTGATTTCCTACAAAAAAAGAACTCCTTGAGAAGGAATTGATAACCCCAGGAAGAGGCTTTCTTTATATAACTGCTGCAAAGTTTGACAGCAAAGAGTCAGTCCCTCCTCCTCCCTAGGGGAGATAAACTTGATAATCTGCTTTTGCTCCAGTTTTCCTGTAATCAAGTCACAGGTCTTTCTTCTTCGCTAGCCCCTTTCAGGCTGCTTTTTACCCGTTTTTCCTAGAGAAAAGGATTTGCCCCCTCCATCCCATTTACTCTCGACCCTCTTTCAGTTACTCAGCATCTTCCCTTCCTCCTGTTTCCTAGTTGGTCCTAATTTGCTCCCCCTTTCTCTGGCTGGCTGGGCTTCCTCTCCTCCACTCCCCCTCCTTCTACTCACCCAGTTCTTTTTTTTCCCTCACCTCCTCTCCCCTCCCCCAGCCAAGCCTCCTGGCGCGCTTCCCTTCCCCCCGCCTCCCGGTCCCGCACCCTCCCCTCCCCTCCCCCCCCACCCCCCCACCCCCGCCTCCTGCCTTGTGACACATCCCGGGCCCTCCCGGAGGCAGCAGAGGCAGCAGCAGCAGCGGCAGCAGCGGCAGCAGCACTAGCTACCACTCTGCCGAGGCCGCAACCGCGGCTCAGCCTCCCCAGGCCCCGCCGCTGCCGCAGTAATGGCTGCTGATGGGATGGACGAACGCTCGCCTCTGCTGTCAGCATCCCACTCCGGAAATGTCACTCCCACCGCCCCACCGTACTTGCAAGAAAGCAGCCCCAGAGGTAAGGCCAGCGCAGATCCCTCTACTTTGCAAGGAAACGCCCAGAAGGATAAAGACCTGGGAGCTGTAGTTTGGAGGTGGAGGTGAGCCTCTGGCTTGGGCTGAGGCAGGATGCTGACTGTGCCTTCCCAAGCAGAGCCCGCCTGCCTGCCTGATAGCTTCTCTGCAAGGCTTTTCTGGTGGTGATGGTGGTGATGGTGATGGTGGTGATGGTGATGGTGGTGGTGGTTGTGGTGGTGGTGGGGTATGTGAGTGTTTGTATTCACCACTTCTTACCCAGGGCTACAGGATGTGACATGAAACTCTCAAGCTGTGCTTAGCTGTTTTCAGAGCAGCCCCTAAGTGAAGCTAGGAGGTGGTGCAAATCTTTCACAATCATTCACAAATCCTTTTCCGTTGTTGAGAAACCAGGAGTATTGCTCACCTTGGCATCTGTCCTTGAAAGGGCTTTAGCTTGAACAATATGCATCTGCTACCATTCACCCACAGTGCTCTGTTCACTCAGTGAAATTGCCATATCCAAAACGAATACAGTTAATCAATATTCCTAATATGTTTGAAATTCCTGCCCTTCCTTTTTACTCCTACTTTTAAGGAGTATGTGTTAGATTTAATTGTGCATGAGAAGGAAGGACCTTACTTCTGATAGGGAAGATAGGATATTTTTTATACATATCTGGGTGAGATTGAAATTAACATGTAAAAAGTAACTCACATTAATACTACATATATTTGTATTTTTTTTCTCAAAAAGAATAATAAAAGATGAGATGGCAATGGAATTGGGAGAAATATGGAATCTACCAAACTATTCGACTTATTTTAAAATCAATCGTTGTTCTTAGCCTTTTAGTTGATTACTATAGTAAAGAAATAAGGTGGAGTCAGGAGTTACAAGAAAATGGAAGGCAAGACTTAAAAAAAAACACTTAGGTTAGTGAAAAGATTGGTCAAAATGGCACTTGCAAATGTTCGTTAAGTGCATCTCTCTTTTTTTTTTTAGCTGAGTATGAGCAAAGTTTAAAAACGCACGGAAGCAAAAGTTAATGATTTTGTAAATATAAGTAGGTCATGTTTCTTGTAACACAACTTTTTAAGTTCAAGTCTGGAATTAGAGCTGATGTAGAGCAGGTTGAACTTGCTTAGTAATTAAAATTTCTATTTAACATTTTACAACTTCAAAATCAATTATCTAGATCTTAATCCACACTTAATAATAAGCAAAACAAAGGAAAAAGATGTTTAGCTGTAAATAATTCAGTGTGATCCATGGCTTGAGAAATATGGTACAGAGACTTGCCCGCAGAAAACCTACAAGTCATGTTTGTTGGTCAGCATTAAACTTGTATCAGAGGATACCAGGTAAGAGAATTTCCTTTAATGGGCCAATTTGATATGAATATTTTACTGTTATCTAAATTGTATTGTATACATTAGACTTAACACTCACTAATGAATGTTTCAACTTCATCACATCAGCCTTTTATGGCAAAATATTTGACAGTTTATTAGGAGACAAAGTTTCAATTTAAGTAATTGTCCTATAACCCATTTCTGTGCCCTCAACTAGTGGATAAATTATTTTTTTTTAATTTTGTTACACTCAGGGACCTGCTTGTAGACATCTTTATTGTTTGCCATATATTTGTTTAACCTAATAAGATATCTCAAACTACACAAGGATAAGTTCCACTTCAGCCACTGAGAAAAAGGAGTGTCATTCTACAAAAATTTTAACAACCAAAGAAATTCAATGATTTAGCAAAAAGCTTCTTCTGTCTTATGGTAGAATACTTATTTTCTTAATTGGTGAATAAGACAGGTTAGATAATTAGAGAAACTCTTAATTTCATACGACATACACTTACCAAGAAGCATTAATGAGAGCTAAAGCCATTTTATTTTCATTTTTGACAGAATGTTTTTCTTCATAAATAACAAATATGGATTGTAATAAATACTGAGTATTTATTACAATGTATTAAATGTAATAAATACTATGAGTATTTATTACAATGTATTTATTAACACAAGAGTAGTAACACAAGATCTAATTCTGGAAAACCACCACTATTCATTCATTTATTAATTTATTGGAAAGCACAATGTACCAGACACTGCTCTAGGGGAATACGAATGATCAATCCCATATCCTCATGAAGCCTATATTGTAGTAGGAAGAAAGAATAAATAAACACATGACTGAATTATTTCAGATTGTAAAAAAAATTCTATCCCTAGATCAGATGTTTTTGGTAGTTGATAACCATTAGGGTTGACAGAATTCTATCAGAAATAGAATGCACTTTCTGAAAATGAATTTTAGTTCATGATGCCATTTATGATTATTCAGACTTTTATTTTAAAAAAGAAGTTAAAAGCTATAACTAGTGAATATTTTCTCCAATCCAACCTTTTGCTCTTTCTGTTACCTTCGAAAGTACAGGGACGTTAGTTCCTACCTCCAAGATAAAATAGTCCATTTCAGGTTGAAAGTTGGTGGTGTTTATTTCTAGACAGATTATTAACAATGTATCAAGGAACAGTTAGTACTGTGTGTTTGGTTTTAGCACAAGAAAAATCATGTGTGGTCTGTGTAACAATCCATGTGGGTTTCTAAGTGGAATGTGTCTTAGTGTTCTCTGCTGTCAGTACTGGATTCGTGCATAGAGTAAGAAATCACTCTTCCCATGCTTACAGTGCTTCATTTAGTATACTTGACACTTTTTGTTTAGGTATAGAAATTAAAATTAAAGATATTGTTAGGCTCATTTGAAAGGAGATTGAAAGAAATACCACAAAACTTACACAGTTTTGATGTATTAATTGATTCCTTTATATATCTGCTAATTTTGTAGGTAGGATATAACAAAAGAATATGACCTTTGAATTTATAAGATTTTCTCTGTGAAAATTGTTTATAGCTGGGGTTGTCTCATTATGTATTGGATATGGTAATGGGATTATATACTTCACTATAATTCATAAAGGGAAAATAATTTGTTATACAGAGGCAGACAGTTTGATTTACTTAGTTTATTTCTTTTATTATTCAGCAAATAAATAAATAAATTCCTGCCAGTCTGTGGTAGGAGAGGAAAAATAGATATGGTTCCTCTTTCAGTGTAGTAGGAGTATTGAGAAATAAATTATGTAATCATACAAACAAATGCAAAATGCAATGGGGATAAAGCCAGTGCTAGAAATATATGCAATACCTTAAGAGTATAAATTAAGTTTTAATTTTGTTGAGGGAGTTGGGGAAGGCTTTCTTCATGCTTGAATGAAATCAGAAAGTTGAAAAGAGTTAACTTGGCAAAAGGGGTAACCCAAGAACATTTTAGGCAACGAAAGCAGTATTGGCAAAGCCATCAGCAGGATGGAGTATGGCAAGTACGAGGAACTTAAGGAAGGCCAACGTGGCTAAAATGGAAACAGCAATAGGGAATGTGCTGCAAAATGGGACTGGAGAGAGCTCCGAAGGCTTTCTTTCCCCTTAAAAGAACTATGTCTTCTGATATTCAGTTTCCTCCCCTTGAATCTGGACGGATGCCATGACTTGATTTTGACTCTAGAATAAGGTAGAAGATATGCTGAGGCTAGGTCAGAAGAGGTTTTACAGCTGTTGTCTTGGTTTTTTTTTGTAAAGTAAACTCTGGGGAAAGTAACTTGTCATGTAAGAAGTGGAACACCCTGAGACTGCCATGCTTTATGGAACCTGAAACTAGCCGCGTAGAGAGAAAGATGCCTGATTGCCCCTCAGACATTTGAAGGGAGATGCCATCTTGGATGCCAAGCCCAATTAAGCCTTCACATGACTCCAGTCCTAGCCAAATTCTTACTACAGTCGCATATGGGCAACTTGTTCTGTAGCAACAGATGACCAGAATAATGAATATGAATCAGTCCATCCAAGGTATTGTTGGTCATGTTAAGGAATATTGCCATAAGCAAAGGGATGACTGGATTAAATCTTTATTATTACTATTTAAATCAATCTATAGATTAGAGAATGAATTAGAGGATTGGCTAGAGTAGACAAGGATAGACGACTTCCTTGGTTATTGTAGTAATTCAGGTAATTTAAGTGAACTATTTTGGTAGCTTGGACTCAGGTGGTTGTAGAGATGCAGAGATGAGGGGTGATATTAAGAAGGTGGATTGAACAGGGCTTGATGATGGATTGCACATGGGAGTGAGGGAGAAGGATATCTCCTAGAATTCTGGCCATACAACTCCATGGTGTGATTACCTACACTAAGATGGAGAACACCAGAGGAGGACCAAGTTTTGGGGAACACAGATAATGAACTTAGTTTTAGACATGAAGTATTACAGATGCTTTCAAATATCCAAGAAGAGATGTGACAATTGTATCTATAGGTCCCTAAGAAGAGATGTGACAACTGGATCTCTAAGAAGAGATGTGACAATTGGATCTACAGGTCCCGTTGGGACCAAATGGGGACTTGTAGATCCAATTGTCACATCTCTTCTTAGTCTTTATTTCTTAGGACTAAGAAACAAGGCCTGGGCTGAATATATAAAATTGTCTATTATTTGCAAATTGGTGATAGCTAAATACATGGATGTTGATTCAGAACTACCCAGGGCCCTACCAGTGTGCCATAGGATGTGCTGTGATGAAACATACATGTGCTAAGGCAGTGATTAAAACCTGTAGGCCAGTCCAGTTTTTTTTTTTCTTTTTTTTTTTCCTCACTCTGTTGCCCAGGCTGGAGTGCAGTGGTGTAATCACAGCTCTTTGCAACCTCAACCTCTCAGGCCCAAATGATCCTCCCACCTCAGCCTCCTGAGTAGCCACCACACTTGTCTAATTTTTTTGTATTTTTTATAGAGGTGGGGTTTCACCAAGTTGCCCAGGCTGGTGTCAAAATCCTGGGCTTAAGCAATTTGCCTGCCTTGGCCTCCCAAAGTGTCAGGATTACAGGCGTGAGCCACACCAGGCCCAGAGACCTCCAGTTCTAACAAGTCGTACACATATTGTCATGTTCTCTGTGTACCACAGTATGAAGAAGTTCGAGAAGCTCCATATGAGATAACCTAGGGAGAAAGAGTAATCTAAGGAAAGGAGAGAGCCTTGACAAAGCTTTGAAAAACCCTCATGTTTAATGACTAGGGAGAGGAGGTTGAATGTAGCTGCCAGCAAGGTGGGACAAAAATCAGGAGAAGATAATATCACAGAATCAAGAACAAGAAAATACTTCAAGAAAGGAGTCATCATGCAAAAGTTTAAGAAAGACCAAAGACTATAAGGACCAAAAATGTCTTTTGAAGTTACTGTCATGGAGATCATTAGGGATTTTAGTGACAGGTGTTTATATTTGTTTATATTCACGTTCTTTTTATTGCACAATTATCTATTTCCATCTAACATCTAACGTAATATTCCAATATAACTATTTTACTTGCAAACTGACCTCAAGCAGCTTAACATCAATAAAAAGGTTAATATTCCTTTGTTCTGAAACTCGTTTAGGTTCTCTATGAAGCATAGTTGTCATAATTGTTTTTTAGAAGACATTACCGTATCCTTTTCACCTTTTAAAAAAAATATGTAAACTTGAAATTGTTTGAGGAAATGTTTTCAGTGATTAGAAAAATAAAATAAATTGACTCCTGGTTTTGAGATATGTTATTTAATATGTACTCTTGTGCTTTCTTAGAAATCCTACAGTAAATAAGGTTTATTTTTAGTGACTCTCTGTCCTATACCTGGAGAAATCTAAGGTTAGAAATAGTGTCTTAAAGTTAGATAAAGTCTTAGTTCATTTTTAACTATGTTCTACACTAGACTAGACTTTTACTGAGCTAGATAGATCAAATATATTTTGGCAGTCCTTTAAATTTCTGAGTCTCCCTGCATACTCGCAGAGTGTAAGGTTGTCTGTGGTTTGGAAGGAAGAGATGACACAGATCCAGGGAGCCTTAGCACATGCACAACCCACTTTAAGTTTAGGTTAAATTTTCACTTTATTTGCCAAGGATTTGGATACCCACTAGAAGCCAAGTTGCCACAATGAGGAAAAAAGATGCAGATGTTTGAGAGCAGCTTCCTGAAGCTCTCCCAAGCCCTCCAAGGTGAACAGAGTCTTCACCTGCTGTGATACTGAGCAAGCAGGGTCTTGCACAGTATGAGAAGCCTGTTGTGCTATGCTAATGCTCTATTTAAGGGAATTTTTTTCAAAATGGTCCTTGAATCAAAATTTGCTTCACTGAGGCCACATCCTCATCAAGGAAAAACAGAGCCCACACATTGGTGAAATAGATCTGCTTCTAGCTTTCCAGTGTGGTGCTGAGCTCATTTGCTGTTACAGTCTTTTTTCATTATTCTGTAGGCATCAGTCTCCAGGATTCTTTTATTCTGTTTTATAATGCCCACATTTCCTTCGGTCTATACTGAGCATCTTTAAAATATTAATCAAGAAATGTTTCATTCATTCAGTCATCCTTTGAAATACTTGAATGCCTATTATAATATTCCAGGTATTTGAGCTTACATTCCTATGGGAGATACATACAGTAAGCATTATAATTTCAGAGGGTGAAGAAAATAAAGCAACCTATGAGGGTGGAGAGTAACTGTTTGAATGGGAAATATTTGAGATGGATGTCCAGGAAAGACAACTCAGAGATAGCAATCACCCTGAGGCCTGAAACATGAGTTGGATCAACCTTCGGAAGATTTCCTGAAAGAGTCCTCCAGGCAACGGGAACAGCAAGTATAACACTTACTATTTTAAAAACAAGGAGGAGGCCGGGCGCTGCAGCTCATGCCTGTAGTCCCAGCTACTCATGAGCCTGATGCTGGAAGATCTCTTGAGCCCAGTAGTTTGAGGCTGCAGTAAGTTGCGATTGTGCCATTGTACTCCAGCCTATGCAACAGAGTGAGACGCTGTCTCAAAAATAAATAAATAAATAAACAAAAACAAGGGACAGTGAGTTACAGCATGGTGACTTAGGGGAGAGTAGAAGAGGTGGAGGAGGTGAGAGGTGTAGACGGGGGAAGCCTGGGAGAGATTTCTATTCCACCTGCTGGAGAAGGGATTATGTCCTAAGGATAATGAGAAGCCATGGAGAGGTTGGAGCAAAGGAGAGACATAAAACACTTTACTTTTTAAGAAAATCACTCTTGGTTGCTGTGTGGAGGAGAACAGACTAGTAAGATATGACACTAATCAGGATGCTGTTAGAGCAGAAGAGGCAAGAGATGATAGTGGTCTAAACCAGGATACAGGTCATGGAAGCATGGAGGTGTGGCTGGTGTCAGGATATATGTTAAACAGGACTTGCTGATGGGTTGAGTCAGTGGAAAGAAAGGAATCACAAATCTCCGAAGATGACCCAACTAAGTAGGTAAAAGATTATATCTGAGATAGGCAAACAGGAAGAAGAGTTGGCCATGTGTGTGGGAGGTGGGAGAAGGACAGTGGAAATCACTATTCTGTTTCAGACATGTTGAATTTGAAACACCTAGTCATTCAATTAGAAATATGGATTAGGCAGTTTGTTGTACAAATTTGGAATCTGAGAAAACCTTGGGGTTAGAGAGCAAATTTCATTCAACATTTATTTATTAAATGTACAATAGCATTTTCCTGGGCTGGGAGATGATGCTCTCAACTTCCTGTTTATTACCAAGGACTGTGCAGACTCTCAAAGAATGTAAAACTTTTAGGATAGAGCATTCTGCTAAAATTTTGCAAGGTTTGCCAAATGCATACAAATGTTAGCCAGGTAGATATAGATATTGGAGAAGAAAGTTAGCAGGATGAATGTTCAAAACTATCTTTGAGGGCAATAAGGGACTATCTGGGAAGTGATAGTATTAAGGTTTCTAAGTAGAAACCTTAATACTTCCATTTTGGGAAAAGCAGATAACCCTGAATACACCTTTGTGCTCAGGTGTTTTGTGTTTTTGTTTGTTTGTTTTGAGACGGAGTCTCACTCTGTTGGCCAGGCTGGAGTGAAGTGGCATTATCTCACCTCACTGTAACTCCCACCTCCCAGGTTCAAGCAACTTTCCTAACTCAACCTCTGGAGTAGCTGGGACTACAGGCGCCCTAACCATGCCCAACTAATTTTTGTATTTTTAGTAGAGGTGAGGTTTCACCATGTTGGCCAGGCTGGTCTCGAGTTCCTGACCGCAAATGATCCACCCACCTTGGCCTCCCAAAGTGCTAGGATTACAGGTGTGAGCCACTGCACCCGGCCTGTGATTCTTTTTTTTTTCTTTTGAGATGGAGTCTCGCCCTGTCACTCAGAAGGGAGTCCAGTGGCATGATCTTGGCTCACTGCAACCTCTGCCTCCCAGGTTCAAGTGATTCTCCTGCCTTAGCTTCCTGAGTAGCTAGGACTACATGCACGTGTCACCATGCCAGGCTAATTTTTTGTATTATTAGTAGAAACGGCGTTTCACCGTGTTAGCCAGGATGGTCTCAATCTCCTGACCTCGTGATCCACCCACCTCAGCCTCCCAAAGTGCTCAGATTACAGGTGCGACCACACCTGGTCTGTGTTCCTTTTTTATAATAAGTAGGAAGTATTGAATAAACTGGAAACAGCATTTCTTCAGTAACTCCTGAAAAGGAATACATTCTTCCTGCTGTTTTCTGTTCTTTTATGAGGGTTTCTTTGGTATTTTAGAAAAAAAAATTGGTGGCAGTGAGGTGTGCAAAGGAGTTTATGTTGCTTTTGAACTTTTCTAGATTTTTTCTTTTCCAGTTGCTGTTGTAAAGTGAGTTTCTTTTCTTCCGCAAGAACCACAACAACCAAATATGAGAAAAGCAAAAAGCGTGGGTCCTTTTTCTGGACTTCAGATGCATTGTGCAAGTATTGTATAACTAACTCCCTATTAGTCTCAGAGAAATCCGCCACCAGGTATTGTTTGGCTTGGGAGACCTGAGGCTTCTTATCTCTGCCAGTTATTACCTGTTGGGCCTTGGAATTGTTACTTTATATCTCAGGGCCTCAGTTTCACACGTTTATCAAAGGAGTGGTTCACTATGTTTCCTTTGGCTTTTATATTTTATGACACAGTTGTTCTTAGGCAGCTGGACACATTTAGGAAAATCTATCTATATCTTTAAAATAAACATGCTTGTTATCCTTTCTCACCTCTCTCTTTTACTTCCAGTGTCCCTCTTTCATCTAAATAACTATTCCTTCCAGTATGTTTTAGAAATAGGAAAGATAGTACATTGAAGATTAAGGATGTTGCATGACTCTTTTAAAAATCAGAAGCTCAACTAGCATGCACTGTTTTCTTTCTCTGTAGAATGTATTCGCATATGCTGCATGACTGATTAGGGCATTTTATTCTAAGCATTTACTTCTAAAGGCAATGGCAAAATTTTTCTTCCTCTCATATTTTGTTGAGATATTTAGGCTTAGTCAATCTATAATACGGATTTTAAAACAGTTTACAAGAAAGCCCCTTAATTTTTTGACATTTGAACATGTGATTTCTACAGAGGGAGAATTTAGAAGAAAGCATGATAAAATATGACATTTTATTGTTTGAGAGATTAAGTGCTAAGATTGACTATCCAGAGGAGAAACAATATATAAAAATGATAGTGAGGAGACTTAAAGTGAGATTTTCAGACACATTTATCCCAAATAAACACTGATTTCTATTAGCTGTATGGATTTTATAAACTAATGTTAATTTTAACATTTTGTAACAAAAGCGTTTTCCAAATTTATATAATTTGGTAGTCATGTTCTACTTCTCCGTATAAAATTCTTTGCCAGGCTTAGCAAAAGTCATATTTGGATTAGCTACCATCCCTTAATGAGGACATAGGTCATTATTAAAACTATCAGACATGCCTGAATACAAGATAACCTAAGTGGAAGCCATATGGTCTTTTATGACCCAGCTTCAAAAGTCAAGTATAATGTCATTTCTGCCATGGTCTATTGGTCAAAGCAGTTACAAACTACCCAGATTCAAGGTGAAGGTACAATTTTACTGGTTGCCAAGAATGTTTGTTCCAACTGTATATTCAGAACTCATAAAATAACTTCAGACTGGATCCCCATATCTACTGTGACCACCGTGAGTTGGATCTAGGCTAAGATGTCGTCTATCACCTAAGAGCCACTTTGAGTCCCTCTGGAATTAGCACTGTTGAACCACCAGTTTCTAGTAATTGCTGAACCATCTAAGTATTTTCTTTTCTCCAGTAAACACTTTTGCAAATAGCCTCAGGTCTCTTTGCAGAAAGTCTGAAGGAAGATTTACAGTACATGCTGAACCTACTTTTGTTAGAAACTGATTGAAAGATTGCGACTTTCTTGTGGCTACCAAAGTTGGGTTGCTGGTCAAAATACCTAGAGTTTTTTCTAACATAGACAACCAAGCAACATTTTTGCAGATAACCCCATCCATTTCAATCCTAGGCTAATTTCAATTAGCCACTGCCAAAAGTCCTCAAAATATTCTAATATCCACTACTTCTTTTTGCAACAAATGCACCCACCTGTATTAGGTGTTTAATTGCTGCTATTTGGCCTGTTACTCCAGGATTTCATTATCCCCATGGAAATCAGGCAGTACATCTCAATGGAGTCATCCCATACTGTAATGTCTGGTCTGCATTGGAGAGAAACCACAGCAGGATGCATGTGCTCCTCTAAATAATGTATTTACTGATGCCTTAGTGAAGGGAGTATGCTCTGGGCCTTCTAAGGGGATGTAGTGAGGTATAAGTATGCAGGTTTCATATGATAAATCCGTTTCAACATTCCTCACTCCTTATGCCTTTGATTGCATTTTCTGCATCATGCCAGGGATATTCTAGCATCTCAGCCTCATTAAATGTAAGACCAAGTCTCATCAACCAATAAGTAAATAATTAAAGCTACTTCTAGCTTTAAAACAAGCATTGAATTCAGAAAATCTCACTAAATTCATTATTGTGTTTTATTATCTTTGGTTTATCACCCTTAGGATCCACTTCACAAGTATTCTCCAGGTTTCTGAAAACACATGTTATGAAAATGTTGCAATTATTTTACGTAGAAGCTGCCTCTTACTGAATTAGATTTTGTATTTGCCCTTCTGAAACATGTTGAGATTTGACCTTAGTTATGGATCTTGAGACAAAAAGGGGTTCGAGGGTGGATTTTAAGAACAGTCAGACACTAAGGCAACGGTCTCAGGCAACGTCATTACAGAGTTTTCCAGAAAGGGAAGGCTTAGGCACAAGAAGGAAATATACTTTCCACTTGCAATGGAGGCTCAGAGTGACTCAGAAGTTTAAGATTTTCAGCTCTGTTTGGATACAATCAGATTGTCCCATTCCAAGTTTTAGAATTCTACTTCTTTGCAACCAATGGCCCAACTCTCAATGAGAAACTTGGTAAAGCTGTAGATTTACATGGTAAGGCTGTGGAATTACTTGATGTTATAATTTTGTAATTTGCATAATTAATGTTTCTGTTTGATTTCCAACAGTAAATTCTCTTTGCTTATTAGAAATGATACTTTTAAGGCTGAAATAGACATTCTCTAGTTCTCTAACAGTGATTCGACCTGAGAATTTTAAGACCTGAGTTTCCCATTGTCTGCAGAGGCCCAGTGCATTCATAAGGATCCATCCACATCATAGTCTATACAGTAATTGTTACTACCATAATGCACAAGTGAAGGAGCCACAGATATCACAATCAACTACAGATATCACAATCTGATTCATCAGGATGGCACCCATGTGCCATAGTTTACTACCATCCCATTTCCCATTGGAAGGAGTTTGGCATAGCATTTAAGCTCAAGTTCACCAAGCCACTTTTCCAATTCCATCTTTGAGGAATTGTTTCCTAAGATCACTTCTGATATGAATTTATATATCAGTCAAACTGGTCAGAAGATAGAAACCATACAATAGAATTTAATATAAAGAATCATTAACCAAGTATAAAATTATTAACTAGGTAACTGTAAGGTAAACATGTTACTCTAAGGTATCAAGGAGATAACAAGAAGCAACTGCCACTACTAGGGCTGAGAGAACAAAGGGAAGAGATTGAAATTATTTACTTAGTAACTTAGAGGAGGGGTCCTGCAGAACTGAAACATGACTTCTGAAGAAGCTAGTGGCCAGCTTGTGCTGCTGTCTCTGAACTCTGTAGAGACTTTGTATACCTTGGGAAGGAGCACTGGCTGTTTGGTGTGAGGTTCTACACAAGGAAGCTGGTTCTGGCAAATGTTGCAAACTGTAAACTGGCTTCAGTGTTCTTAGGGGAAAGAACTGTTGCTTTCAGGGTGAGGTAGTACTCCTAGGGTGATGTTCAGAGAAACAGCAAGCATATTGGGAACAAACAGGTAACAAATAGAAGGAATAAGTCCTTTATTCCTCCTCCACCCTTGCAGCCTCCCAATATCACCTCCTATTAAGAGCATAACCTGGAGCCAGCTGACAAAAACCAAAATGTGGTTTGCAGAGTTCCGGCTCCAGCATCACAAAAGAGAGCAACAGTGGATTTGGAACTGAGAGTCAGTAACCTGATAACTAGCACATTTCCTTTTCAACCAGTCTCCAGCCAGATGAATTTTTCCAAGAATGTCATTGTTCTGGGAGAACTTGAGTCTCCTAAAACAGTTTTCTTTGGTTTCAAAATGGGGAGGAGCAGAAAGTGGTCTTCCTTTGTTCTGTATTGAACTGGATTGGAGAGGTTTGACAGCTAACCCATAGTGGCCAAGCTCAGTATGTCCCTAACCTACATTCTGCACGAAGATCTTAGGGAAAATGAATCCTTGCAATGAAAATTAGAGGAGAAAAAAGCCAGGCTTCCCTCAAAGGCTGACCTTTTATACTTTTCTTGCTTCTCTTATAATTGCAAAATAGCTTTCATTTTAAGCTGATGTCATTTTCAATTTTGATATAGCATGTTTGTCAAGAGCCTGAAGGGCTGCGTGTAGAGGCTACTAATGTAGTAAGTGAATTAAACTGGCAAATACTGCCATTGAGGAGACGTATAAAGGAATAACTGAGATAATAAAGGTCAGAGCAATCCAACAAAACAATTTCAGTCTAAAACACTGGAGGATGTATCTGAGAAAAAAAATGAAATATGGATTAATACACCAGGATGAATTAGCAAGACAGAGGGGCTGTTTGGCATAAAATAAATTAGGTAAATGTTTGTGATAGGAAAATGTAATCTGATCACTTGTGGGTTTACAGAATATAATGGTTCCTTTTGAGTGTTTTAGAAAGATCATTATGTATGCCTTATGATCCATAAGCTATCATTGTCTCCCTTTTATGAGTCAATTTTACTATGAAATTTTTACTATGATTCTTTTTTTAAAAATATACTCTAATTTCCCACCACCTTGATTCTTCCTTCTCCTCTTCCTTTTAATTCTCTGTAACCAAGATCTCATTCTCCAGAAATCTGTATTATCAGATGTTTGCTTGTTCCTAAAAAAAAAAATCCCCCATTGGTCCTTAAATCTTTTCCCTCTATTAAGTCATTCTTTAATTAGGGAGACAGCTGTTAAATTGTGGAGAGATCTCCAGGACAGGAGTCAGCTCTTGGCTTTGCTGAAATTCTGTATAACCCTTAAAAAGTCAAAATCTCTGGGTTTGTTTTCTCCTTTGTAAAATAAATAAATTAGACTTGGTAATTCCAAATATTGTTTGAATTTCTAACATTGTTCTATTCTCAGCTTTGAGGGAGTTTTTTAGGATTAAGGACTACTGGCCTAACAAATACTGCTCACATAGAGGAAAAAAGCTTTTTAATTTAGGCAAACCCCATAGAGAAAAATAACCATTGTTTAGATAACAAGACTCTTCCAAAATGAGAAATTTTTGTGACTTTTAATATCTAATGATCCCAAGTTCTGAGATTACAGTGAACTTTTTAATGTAGTACAGAAATTTAAAATAGGTATGATAGTGGTGATCTGTGGTTTTAAAGTGAAAATATAGGCATATTGAGGAAGCTGAGGTGGGAAGATCACTTAAACCTAGGAGTTCAAGGCTGTAGTGAGCTATGATTATGCCAAAGTAAAAAGAGACAAAAATGAATGAATAAATCTAAGTTAATTTAATTATTATAGGTTTAATCAATAATAATCTAATTATTAATCATTTAAATTAATAACCTTAATCTAATTACTGTAGGTTTACTAACTGTGGAATCTCCAGAATCATAAGTCCTTTATAAGAGGAGACGGATCTACAAGTAAATGTTTCCTTGGGGTAAAATCTGAGTGATAGGGAGAGGCCAAAAGTACAAGAAATATCTCTGTCTAAATCAGTTTAAGGCTGAAGTAATGGATGGAACATTGAAATGAAAGGCTGGGAAGCACTGTTTATTGTAGCAATTAGGTTGCAACATCTGTCATTCTATTGATCTCTTGGATTGGTTCCATTTATCTGGTGGGCCAGGCCAGTGTCCCCTGACTACTTCCCCTCTCTCAGTGCATTATTTGGAAAGGGTAGTCTTCTATATAAAAGAAAGCCTTGTTTTCCATCAAGCTGCACTCTCTTGCTAGGACCTTAGCTCCTCTGCAAGGTGAGTGGGGTTAATATACTAGGTTGGTGGAAAAGTAATTGCGGTTTTTGCCATTTGAAAGCAAAAACCGCAGTTACTTTTGCACCAATGTAATACTTTTATTTTTTCAAGAGAAATAGATGTCTAATAAATTTTAGTGATTCCCTGATTTATTAATTTATTCAACCATTCAATACATATTTAGTAAGCATCATCATAGACCAGGCATTATGACAAGCGCTGGTGAAGTAGCTATAGACAAGCCAGATGTGCACCTGGCCTTGTGGAGCTTATAGTCTCTCTTATATTAGATTTATAATCTCACTGGTTGTTCTGTCCATGTCCCTCCACTTCCCAACTCTCCAAAAGAGTAGATTTGAGCATATTTTTGTCATTAAAGGCTTTTCTTTTTTTGGCAGAGTAAAAATTATGTAGTACAAACTTAGAAGAAAAAAATCACAGGATTTTACTGGCTCTAATGTACTTTTAATGATTGTTAAGATAACCCTCTGAAATTTTCTTCGGAAATTTCTTTGAGCAAAGCTTAGGAGTGTAGCAAAGCTTTGAGCAAAGCTTAGGAGCATCCTTTTATGTAGCGTAGCAATGTGTCATTTCCTCCTCTCACCCCCAGTGCCCTTGTTTTCTTTACAAAATTGTCTTGTGTTTAAGTTTCCTTTCTATCATTCTGTGTAAGATAGAGACCTGGGATTATTAGAGAACTACATAATTTTTCTGTACAACTCAAGGAAAAGGCCCGAGAGGAAGCACTTTTATTCATAATGTTACTGCAAATAATTATTAAAACAATATTCATTATTATATACCAAGCAGTGTGTCTTGAATTTCTAGTGAGGTACATATTTTTTCCCTCAGAATAATGCCTTCTTTATTGAGATCTGACAAAGTAATCTGAAAATTGTAAGGCCTTAAGTATACTGTTGACTCATTGTTCCTTTAGCCTGTTTTTATCTTCTCGCTTAATACATTACAGGTCACTCTGGATCAAGCTCAAATTCTTTTCAAGGATTTAAAGCTATTTTTATAATTTAAGACATGTACAGCTTCTTTTCAATTTCATCGTTTGGCAGTGTTCTAAGCCTCCCAGAAATGTGAGCATATCATAATTTCAAAGTGGCCTCTTTCAGAACCTTGGCTGCAGCAGAAATTTGGCTTATGAATCATTTGAATGAATACCACTTGTTGCTAATCCTCAGCAGTCTGAAAAAAATTCTATATCATAACCCAAGGATCAGGTGGAAAGACGTATATTTTAAACCTACCAAAATGTTTTATGCTGTAATTCTTTTTAAAATGTCACAAAGTTTAGAATCTAATACAGTGGATTAAAAAAACTCTATTTCAAAAATAGTTCTTATTATGATTAGATATTGTCATTATATTTTATAGTGTTACAGAAGCCTCTTGAGATATCAGTTCTCTTTTGTGCTTCAATCGTGTGTTAGAGTGTGGCCATTTCTAAATGTCCCAAGACAAAACTTTACCTTGAAAATGTCTTCTATTCCTATAGTTGAAATAGTTACAGGAAGGGGTTGAGCAGTCTCCTTTAGAAATCCCATTCCAGAGTAGTATATCAGGATTTCTTTTCTCAGAGTTTTGTAACAAATATACACTCTGGTAGATACTTGATTTTGAAACTGGGCCTCTAGTCTTTAGTCACTCACTGAGTCAACGTTAGGACTCTCAAAAAAACACTTTGTGTGTGTGTCATCATATTATGAGAATCATAATATTATGAGAAACATATATAGAAGTAGTATGAAAAGATGACCTTCCATGTCATTATATTCATCAGTTATCAACATTTTGCTACTCTTGTTTCATCTGTTTCCCCATACTTTTTGTGGTGGTTGTTGTCATGGGTTTTGAAGTTTTTAATCCCACATACTGCATTTTTTAAATCATAAACACTTTGGTGCATTTCTTACATTTTTAATGATAGGTAAATTTTGAAACTAAAAACTGTTAAATTTACTTTATTTTTGTTTTGTGTCTGAAATTAACATGGTTCCCATTTTTGTTCCATGCTGAGAAGTTTGGTTTTCTTAGGTTCATTTTTGTTTCTTCTTGACTTCCTCCAAAATCCTGGTTTTATTAATTATTGTCATGGCCAGCAGTCATTATACTGGTTCCAGTATAAAGACAGAGCATGACAGCTACATAATTTATATGTATAGACAAGCAATGTTAAAACTTTGCTTTAATCCATCATTTTTATTTCCTGGTAGTCAGATCACTAGTGTAAGATTTTTTTGTAGGCATAAATCACCACTCTCCTAGAAGAGGCTGTATGAATTTACTAATAGGAATGAAGTGATATTTTGAGTATAGGTTAGTAAAAGGAAACTGGGTTATTGGGATAGATGTAGGCAAACATGATTTAGACTTTACCAGTTAAGAATTATTTTACTTGATAAGAGTCTCATGGACATTTATGCTCTAAAAGTAGGATAAGTTGGTTAGCTTTGAAAAATGAATAAAAGAACATGGAAAACTATTGATTGTTTCTTCTTTACTTTTATTGCTTCTATACTCAAACCAGCCATAGTAATTTCTCTGAGACTCTGATTCAGTGACTAACATCTTTTCAGCGGAACTCCCACCTCCATATACAGCCATTGCCAGTCCAGATGCCAGTGGTATTCCAGTAATAAACTGCCGTGTTTGCCAATCGCTAATCAATTTGGATGGCAAGCTTCACCAGCATGTGGTTAAGTGCACAGTTTGCAATGAAGCTACGGTAAGTGGAGATTTCCGTTAATAAAAACATAAATTGTTATTTGACATTTTACTTCTAAAGGAAGTACTTCAATAATGTTACTTAAAAGTATATATGGGCTGGATACAAATATGGTGCTCTTTTTTTGTTTTTTCTTCTGTCTCTCTTTCATCATAGGATAGCTGCCTGTGTTTAAAGCTAACCCCATTAAGAAAATTTCATGGTGAATTTAAATATAATACCTTTTGGCTTTTTACTTTCAAAAACTAGACTGAGCTTGGCAGTTATGTATATATGACTTCAATATCTATCCACATCACAACTACATCCATTCTGGTTTTCACTAAAATGAAAATACTGTATACTAGACTTCATTACAGTTGTAAACTTTGTCCTATTTATGTGGAAAATTATTTAAAGTTATTTTATATTTGTAAGATGTCACTATTGTTTTTCTGGGCTTTGGTAATTATGAATTTATTATTAGCATCTGTGCCAAGTGTTTACAAACGGTTTGACATTTTATTTAATTTAGTTGATAGTAATTTAGGAATGTTTAAAAGATTGAAGAACACTTTTCCTTTTTTGTTTTTTTAAATTGAGCTTTGGGGAGCAACTACATTTTCAGCAATATTTTTATAGTTTTAAGTAATAAAATAGTAAAACATATACTGGTTTGGCTGAAATACATATCTTTCGTACTTAGGCTTTATATATTAAATTTTGATCTCTGAAAATCTGCAATTAAATATTAATTTTATCTTTGGTGTTTTAATTTTTTTCTCTTTAGAAAAGTTTTTAAAAAAGTCAGCCAGTGATTATTGTCTTGAAGAACTGCAAAACATGAGTACTTGACTTTATATGTTTTATGGAAAAATCATAAAATAAAACCTTAAGAAAGCAATACATTTCATTAGTTTTAATGGAATCAACTTCTTTTTAAACACAAACTTTGACAATCTGTACTTTGGTTAATTGCTGTGTTTACATTTTCTTCCCTTGTCCAGCCAATCAAAAACCCTCCAACAGGGAAGAAATATGTCAGATGCCCTTGTAATTGTCTTCTCATCTGTAAGGACACATCTCGACGAATAGGATGCCCGAGACCCAACTGGTAAGAAATTAAGATTAATTAATTAATTAGTTCATTCAACAAGTATATGCTAAAGGTTCTTTATGTGCCAGGCTTTGTTCTAGAAAGAGTCTTTGTTTTCAAAGTCATTCCATAATCTAGATTATTTTTTGTTAAAGGAATGAAAAGCTTAGTTTGAACTTAGTCATAGATATTTGTAGGATATAAAATTCTTAAATGAACAATGAATGTTTTCTTTGTGTTATGTAAGTATTTAATGCACTGTAATAAATCAATGACTCATTGAACTTATTGAAAAATAATGAGGCCAAGCCAGTGGCTCACACCTGTATTCTCAGCAGTTTGAGAGGATTGCTTGAAGCTGGTAGTTTAAGGCCAACCTGAGCAACACAGTGAGACCCCATCGCTACAAAAAATTAGCCAGGTGTGACAGCATGCACCTATATTCCCAGTTACTTGGGAAACTGAGGCAGGAGTATGATATGGGTCTAGGGATTAAAGCCTGCATGCAGTGAGCTATGATCATGACCCTGCACTCCAGCCTGGGCAACAGAGTGAGACCCCATCTCTCTCTCTCTCTTTTTTTATTTTTTTTGAGACAGAGTCTCAATGGGAAGAGTCTCAGAGAGTTTGCTCACTGTGACCTCTGCCTTCTATACTCAAGCAAAACTCTTACTATAGCCTTTTCCTGAGTAGCTTGGACTACATGCACACACCACTACTCCCAGCTAGTTTTTGTATTGTTTAGTAGAGAAAGGGTTTCACCATGTTGCCCGGGCTGTTCTTGAACTCCTGGGTTCAAGTGATCCCAAAGTGCTGGGATTACAGGCATGAGGCACCATGCCTGGCCCATTTCTGAAAAAAAAAATCAGTTAGTTTACTTTTGATATAATTAATCTTCATCTGGAAGTGTTTTGGTTGTTTTTGTGTATCTCACTGTATGTTACACTAATTTCTGCTGAATGTATATGTGCAATAAATTCTGGAATGATTTGTCCATGCCCAGTACCATTATGGATGTACCCAGATACAAGTAGATAAAGGCCTTACTTGTGTTTTTTTTCCTGTGACCTCCCTGGCTTGTTGACCACTACATAAACCATGTACAGACCTTGCCAATGATAGACTAGAGAATAGAAAGGAAAGGAGAATCTTGTTGCTTTCTTTTCATCTCTGATTAAATAGGCATCAAGGAATATCACACTGCTCAGAGAAATTTGGTTGTAACCCAGCACTTTGGTGCCTTCATGGCACACACATTTTCATTGATATAGAATATTTTTAACATAGTCTTCTACGAAAGTCAAGTTGGCTTCCTAGATAGGGAAGGGTAAGAATTGTTTTTTGATCCGAATGTATAAAAACTTAAAAATGGCAGTTAAACGGTTCCCATTGATTAGGACCAATGTTATAATATATTGTTTCTATCTCAGGTACAGAAAGACTCATATTTTGCTTTTGAAAAACTGACTGACTACTGCTACTCTTTGTCGTTTTGCCTCCAGCTTGGCATTTAATTCACTTAATTTATAAAACAAGTATAATATATTTCATATTTTTGGCCATATGTTGCAGGTTTTGCTCTCAGTCCATTTGTGGGATAGTGAAGTTGTTTCCTTTCTCTTTTCACAGTAGACGCATAATTAACCTTGGCCCAGTAATGCTTATTTCTGAAGAACAACCAGCCCAACCTGCATTGCCAATCCAACCAGAAGGCACAAGGGTCGTGTGTGGCCACTGTGGTAACACATTCCTGGTAAGTCACTGGACATTTGGCATTAATCTGTAAACACAGGTCGTGATCTTACAGATTACTGCTCATAGTCTTAGGGTTTTGTCCAAATGCAAATTGATTGAAATATTAAAATAGAGCCTTACTTAGGAAGACAGTTAGACGTGCAGCTAGGATATACAGCATCTTTTGTGATTTAGATAAAAGGTACATCCTCTGATTGCAAAAAGGATCCTCTCTATGTAGGCCAATGAGAAATTGTGCCCAGGCTTAGTTCTTTGAGTACCTTGGCTTGGTGAGGAGCTGGATCTTAGCCCTGCTCTCACCTGCTCAGCAGAGGTCGAAGTGTACAATCTCATGCAGTAGATCTGCTTCATGGCTTCTAGATTCAAGAAAAATTTGAATAATAATTTATCAAAAATTTTCTGACGTTTGAAAATTATTCTTGGACCAAAGGGAATTAACACTCTTACCCATAATTAGATAAAACCATTAGATAAAGAAAAGAAAGTATAAGTAATTCAATATGAGAAAAAGTTATAGAAGTTTTTGTTTTACTACTTCTAACTTAAACTTAGTTTGATTTTTTTTAAAGTTAAATTCATAATCACTTATCCTGTCAGGAAGAATAAGGAAGAATAAGGACAGGTTTTCTTTTTTTTCTTTGAGGTGGAGTCTCCCTCTGTTGCCCAGGCTGGAATGCAGAGACGGGATCTTGGCTCACTGCAACCTCCGTCTCCCTGCTTCCAGTGATTCTCCTGCCTCAGCCTCCTGAGTAGCTGGGACTACAGGCGTGCGCCACCACGCCCAGCTAACTTTTGAATTTTTAGTAGAGATGGGATTTCACCATGTTGGCCAGGATGGTCTTGATCTCCAGGACAAGTTTTAATTGTTCAGCCCATATAGGAGACAAAAGATTTTCTTTAGAACTTGAATATGAAAAATACTTAATAGAGTATACACATGGGAGTCTATAAACAAAACCTGCTGTCACTAAGACAAGAATGAGCTTAAGGAAATGTAGGTTATTTGCTCTTTTTTATTTGTAATTTTACTTTTATTAAAGAGCTTTATGTACGTAATTATAAATGTCAAATGGGACTGCAATCTTCTCATCTAGCTGACCCCCCTGTTACGGTTCCCCAAATGCTTTCAACTCAGCTGCTTTATTGATAGTCACGTTTATTTTTTATTTATTTATTTATTTATTGAGATGAAGTCCCTCTCTGTTGCCCAAGCTGGAGTACAGTGGTACGATCTCAGCTCACTGCAACCTCCACCTTCTGAGTTCAAGAGATTCTTCTGCCACAGCCTCCAGAGGAGTAGCTGGGACTATAGGTGCAGGCCGCCACACCTGGCTAATTTTTGTATTTTTAGTAGAGATGAGGTTATGCAATGTTGGTCAGACTTCTATCTGTTTAAATTGCTTGTGTATCCTTTTTCTATTTGATTAAGCAATTTTAGGCATTACCCACTAACTTGTAAACTGCAAGATGAAAACTTAGCACTCTTACCTCCTTCCCACTCATTTTCCTTTCCTTGCTTTCATACTCACAGGCAAATTGCAACATTTTGTTTAATACTTAGTGTTTACAATTTTTATGATAAGGTAAATTCCGCTCACAGCTGAACCAAGCAATATGGTACATTTTTCTTCTGTATGGTATGGCTTTTAACATTTTCTTGGATTTATAAACAATTGCCCCCTCCTTTGGATTTAATTTTCTATGTATAAATCATTCATTCTTCTCATATTCTTATATAGAACTATAACATGCCTATCATTATAATTAAATGCAATAAGGAATCTCTTATTTAGGCTTCTTGCTACACAATTGTCATCCTTCCCTTCACCATCATCATGAAAATTCCTTTTATCTTTTTCCTGTGTTAGATCCCATGCCATCCTCACAGTTATTGGTTTATTCCTTCATTTTGGTGGAGCATATCTACTCTTTGCTTTCTGAGAAAACATGCGGGGAAATATTATATTTGAGCTCTTTTTCTCTTAAGCGGTTTTTAATCTGATCTTACATTCACTTTGGAATTTGTCTACGTGTACAGTTCTAGGTTGCCAGAAATTTAAAATATTTGTTCCATTGTTGATGAGAAGATCAACTGCTATTCTGATACCTGATCCTTTTGATATGACATATTTTTTCTTCTTTTTCTCTTTCCTCTTTCATTTTCTTCAGTGTTCTGAAATTTCATGAGGATGTGTCTTAGTGAGGGTCTTTTTGAACTCATCATTTGGATATTCAGTGGGCCCTCTTATTGTCCATTACATTTTTTTGTTTTTAATTTTGGTTTCTTATATTACTTACTTGGAAGCTTCTTCATTATATCTCCTAATCTTAATTTAAAATTTTAATTTCAGATGATCTAACTTAATTTTTAATTTCCCAGAGCCTTTGTTCTCTGATTTTTTTTTACTTTCCTTTTTCATAACATCTTTCTGAGGCTATTAATTATATTTTTTTCTGAGATATTGTTCTTCTTCATGCTTTATTTGTTTTTTGTTTTTTTTTACTACTTTTTCTATTGTTTTTTTTCTTTTGATAGAATTTTTATGCAGAGGTTTATCTATATTTGAGAGCAAGTCACTGATTGAAGTCTCTTTGCATGCAGGCAGGGGATAGATAAAAACTTTCTCCTCCTCATCCTCTCCCTTCTCCTCCTCGTCCTTCCATGCCTCCTTGTCCTCCTCCTCCTCCTCCTCTTCTTGTTTTTTTGTAAAGCTGTCAGCTTTAGTATCAATTGGTCCTTTTTTTTTTTTTAGGGCAGATTTCTCTGGGGAAAGATCCTGTAATCTCTTGTAGGAGATATGTCTGAGAGACAGCTTTCTAGGAGATAAGAGAGGTAATAGGGGTGAAGCTCTTACCCACTTTTCAGACAATAGACTTTAATTTAATTCCTTTGTTTTTAGAGTGACTTTTTATTCTTGCCTTCCTCTTTGCCTGGTATTCCTTGTCCACAAGCTCTGTAGTCCAATTTCTCTACAGAATAAATTATTCTTCTCTTAATATATTGGGGAAGGGTGGTTTTCTGGTTTTGTGAGAATTTGCAATCAATACTTCTGTTTTTCTCCCAGCTTTATTGGGGTATATTTGACAAGAAATTATATATTTGAGGTGTACAACCTAATGTCTTGATATAGGTATATATTATGAAATGATTACCACAATCAAGTTAATTAACATTTTGATTACCTCATATAGTTACTGTGTGTGTGTGTGTGTGTGTGTGTGTGTGTGTGTGTGTGTGTGTGTCTTTGTGGTAAGAACACTAAATATCTACCTTCTTAGTAAATTTCAAGTATATAAAACAATATTGTTAACTATAGTCACTATACTGTACATTAGATTATTCATCCTGCCTAAATGAGACTTTGTACTCTTTGACTAAAATCTCCCCATTCCTCACCCACCTCAATGCCTGGCAACCACCATTCTAGTCCTTGCTTCTATTAATGAAACAATTTTACATTCCATATATAGTCATGATCATGCAATGTTTGTCTTCTTGCGTCAGACTTATTTCACTTAGCGTAATATCTTCCAGGTTAGTACATTAGTACATGTTGTTACAAATGGCAAAATTCCCTTTTTTTTTTTTTT